>CAJUYI010000243.1:52552-101836 GCA_910591695.1 Galerucella pusilla | reverse complement strand
CAAGCAACAAGCTTGAGAAAGTTGTCATAAAATTTTTGAGCATTTATCAATGTCCGAGGGTTATTCGGATAGAAATTTTTTCCCAATTATAGAATTACAACAAAATCGTGACATTTCCAAATATTGAATATTTGAAACTTCAAAATCAAAATAAATCAATAGGTATGTGTCCATAGCAACGAGAAAACAGCCCATGGTCTGTTATCAGTGTAATGTTGACATGATTTGGGTGAAATTGTTCATATGATAAAAAATAAGGAAATTTTATTGGTTATTGGAGCTGTCAAAAAATGTTCAGTGTAATTTTGATGCCATTGGTCGATTTGAATTTTTTTAATCAACATTGAATTTAAAATTTTTAAAATACCGTAACAATAGTACGCTTTCTCGTTTTCACAATTCCTTCTGGCCTTTTTCACGATTTTCATCATACGATACAAAAGCAAAACGAAATTGACGTGAACTGTAATTTGCAATTCTTAATTCCGTTTTATAAGATACCCATTGGTATGTCTCGGATATACACTAATGTACATTCCTATTCTCTTCGATAAGATATCTATCACGTTTATAAAACTATTGCTTAAGGATACATGTTGCTGTAAATGGCAAAAAACATTCCGAGAAACTTTTTGTTAAAAGCAGTAGAGGTCGTCAGCTTTCGATCCGATTTCTATCAAAACAAATCTAAATTTATCTATGATGACCACAGTAAAAGTATTGTATATTTTGATGCATCAATTTTTCTTATATTCGTTGCTCTTCGTGTACATATAAAACCAGCAGTAGTCGCGAGATATAGCTCTAGGTCTCTAGCTAGTGAAGTCAAATGCCTTATAGGAGAAATATGCGTTCAAATGAAAGACAATAGCAAATAAATTGTCGTATGCCACTTGAGGACGGACATGCCGTATTGTTCTTAACTTAAAAAGAAACGACAAAAGATTCACAGATCTCATGCCTCTGAACACTACCAGTTTACGAGCCAACATTCTACAAGATGTACGTAACTACGTACGTCGTTACCAATGTCAAGCTATTGCGGCCGTGTACGCTAAATGCTGACGTCAAAAATATTATTTTTGCTCAGAAATATATACAGAATAAAGTGTCATTCATCGTCCTAGAATTTCGTAACTTCCCCTTTATCCGTTTCAAAGATAAATTCCTTGGTGCCAAACGCTGTAGATATTCACATTTTGAATTTTTTGGACAGAAAACCTTCAAATTTTTAAAAAACTATTTCACATTCTCATTCTATATCCCTAATATTGCATTATTTCTTTTATGGTGAATAGATTTTTCAAATAGTTAGGAATGTAACCTATTCCAAGATCTCGAACAGAAAAAAAGCAATTTAAGCGAGCTGCTCAACATCAACCACACTATCAGATGGTTCTTAATGAATGTGATACTCCATAAGAGTGCAAAAAGAATACGGCCGCCTCCGATCTGATCTTCGCAAATTTATAGAATCGGTGGCTGTTGTGTTGCTAACCAAGTACTATGTGTGTAACTGCCCTTTAACATGAACAATTTTTTGATAACATCAATGAAGAATGGCGTTTTGGAATACCTACAATGGAGATTTCTCAAAAAGATCTTAATGTTTTCGTTCACGTTAACTAATTTAGGTAATACGAGGGCTGATTAAAAAAATGTTTTTAGTTGATGTACCCGAAAAACAAATAGTTATCTGAGATTAGTGAATAGCTGATTTTAAAACTGAATTTCCGCTGGACAAAATTATAATGTTAAATTCTACCACGAACATTAGACTTCGTCCAGAAGCTTCGTGTCTTCTATACAGGCCACCAATTTATCTGGAGGAAGTGGCAACGCCAGGCATGTGCGAGCTGTGCGAACGCACTGGGCCCCGCAGGGGCCCCGGGAGGCCCTATCAATCTGTCAGTATTTTTCAGGAAGCTATGAAGGTTTTATCTAATATTTTCCTTATTCTGAGGTTCTGAGGTTATTTTAATTTTATACTTAAAAATAAATAGAAACGAGGTGGGAGTGTAGGGTTGAATCGGTGAAAGCAGTAAGGTTCCAACTAGATCAAGTATGTGATCCTTTGTGTAGTTTAAGAAAGAAAAGTACTGATTTTGCCCTGATCAGCGAATGCCAGTCCTTGGAGAATCAAATATCGACGTTTGAGTTTCATTGGTGATTTGGTATGACATTCGAATCCAAATTCACGCCATCAGTAAAATGTGGCAAAGTCCAAGTATGCATTTAGAGGCAGCAATACACCATTTGAAGGTATTTTTAAACTGATGGTTGGATCAGTACAGAAAAAATGGTTTTGACTCTGCATTGGTAGCAGCTAGAGAAGTTGCAGAAGAAACTGGACTTGCAGAAACGACTTTTAAGTCTCCAAGAGTTAGACGAAAGAAGATAATGTTTGACTATGAAGCAACTGACGAGGCTCATGAACTAGCGCCGAAAGAGAACAATACGCGTCAGCTGTGAGCCACGATTTGAAGCCTTGAAGCAACAGGAAAACATTTTTGGGTGTTTGTACAACGTATTGAATGTGTCGTCAATGCCAGACAAAGAACTTTTAAATCATTGCAAAGATCTTCAAACTGCTCTTACCGACGGGAACCAACGTGACATAGACGGATTGGAATTGTTTGCGGAACTGAAAATATTTCCAAATGTTGTGGAGGAAGCAGACAAGAAAAGCAAGGAAAAAGGCCAACTCAACCAAAGCGGAATACTTAGGGCATTGAAGTTCATCACGATTAACAACCTGAGTGATATATATCCCAATCTATTCATCGCCCTAAGAATTGTGTTGAACATTCCTGTCACTGTTGCGGCTGCGGAAAGGAGTTTTTCAAGATTGGAGCTTATCAAAACTTACCTCCGCAACACCATGACACAACACCGTCTTTCTTCACTAGCAATATTGTCAATTGAAAATGAAGTATCACATAGTTTAGATTTTAAAGCTTTGATTGATGATTTTGCTCATAAAAAGAGCAGGAGAGTACAGTTTTAAAAATAAAGTATAAAAAAATAAAGTAAAGTAAAGCACATAGGTTCTTATTTTAGACAATTTTTTCTAGGAAATATAAAGATTTAACACTGACAAAAAGTACTCTAGAGAGGCTTGAAATGTATAATTTAGCAACTAAATTTTCAAAAATTTCCGGGGAAGGGACCCCCTAATATCAACTCGCACAGGGCGCCGCCACTGTTTGGAGGGATCTTCAGTAGTTGTGGTGGTTGTGTTATTTCCAGTCCAAAGTGCTTCCGTCCTTGTAAGTTCTCACGGAGGCAGAGTATGTTTCATCGTAGAGTTCACATTTTCTGCTCTTAGGTTCACTAACCTTGCCCACCCTGTGCAAATGCTCGGTAACTGTCTTCAAATTTCTTTTACACAGTTCCAGCAGCCTGGACGAGAGTTCCTTGTCCAACTTTTACAGTATACTGTTAGTATGGAAGTGTCCTTGAGTCAGCCTCCATTTGAGTTGGTTTCTACCACGAACACAAGACTTCGTCGGATGTCATGTTGACATATTTGAATTTCTTTGTCATTATCTTCTTCAGAGTCTAATAAAAGTGTTAGAGTTGGTGTAGTAAACAGTGTTCAGTGTCAAGTATCGCTAACGGTTCCAGAATTCTCAACTTAATCAAATTTTAAGTTTTGAAAATCTAAGAATTACGCACTATCGAATGAGAATATTTTCTGTTAGCAATACGAGTAGAAGCAGCACCAACTGTCCGATGACACGATTAGAGTCACTAGAGTAATAAAAATATAATAGGAAAAAAGGAAATGGCAACGTGTGTTCCCAAAGCGACACTTACGATGTTCGAGATATAACGTGTAGTAAACATCGTTCAATATTTGCGTAAATGGGTCCTTAGTCCCAAAAGACCAAATATGTATCGCTGGAAAGTACGGGGTGATACAAATTGAGAAGTATAGATTTAATGCGAAATCAAAATAGTCGCTAGGAAACTTTGACATTCCAGACAAAATTGACATGATATTTCCTTAAAGTTGTATCACAGAATACACCATCCCAACAAGAAGCGAAGTTTGTGCTATTTTAATTTTAATTCATTTTCTGAGTGCACATGTCTGACAGTCGCCATTTTAAGCCCGTTATCTGTCAATGACATGTGATTTTATTGATTACCAAAGAATTTACTTCGTTGTAAGCTTTTTGATTATTTACATATTATTTTATCGTTCAAAACAGAACGATAAAATTTGTTTACAAAATTACATTTATTAGTTATAGCGCCAAAAACTTGTGTGCAATTCGTGGCTGTCATTCAAGTGATGGATGGATAATTGAAAAACACAACAAAACTTCGATATGTATGCAGAAAAGTTCACTGTCGCTTCTTTTTTATAACTTCGTTGTCACAGATATCAGTACATTTTCTCTGGGTATAAAATTTAAGTCAGAATCTGGTGGTGGTGGTCATTCAAGTGATGGATAGATAATTGTAAAACACAACAAAACTTCGATATGTATGCAGAAAAGTTCACTGTCGCTTCTTTTTTATAACTTCGTTGTCACAGATATCAGTACATTTTCTCTGGGTATAAAATTTAAGTCAGAATCTGGTGAAGTGTAACTTTTAAATATATAAATAATAAAAATTTTATATTCAAGCACCTACTTATTGTAATTTTCTTACATCATTTACTGAAATTCTTTCTATTGTAAACTGATACACAGCTTGTTCAATTGAAACCCATCTTTGGTCAGGTTAGCCTTGGAAACAATTGTAATCATTCAACTGACGTTTTCCAACATTAGTAGTGTATGCAAACGTCACACTGATCTGTTTATTTCGTTTATATTTGACAGCGATTTTAAGTATTGTGACTTTGAAATGGCGTTTGTTGTTAACAATCCGTCCAAATGTGATAATGCTCGGCCTCATGTTGCCAACGTAGTGAAAGAAAATCTGCAACGGAAGAAATGGAGGATATTAGAGCATCCACCCTATAGTCCCGATTTATCGCCTTGCGATTTTCACATTTTTGGGCCACTAAAAAAGGCGTTAAAAGGTAACCGTTTTCAGTCGGACGCAGAAGTACAAAACGCTGTGAAAGAATTCTTCCAGCAGCAGCCACAAGAATTCTATAAGCAGGGTATACATCGGTTGGTGAAACAGTGGGATATGTGCCTCAATTGTAGTGGTAGTTATTTGTAACTGTACTTGTCAATAAATTTTTCGTGGACCAAAGATGGGTTTCAATTGAACAAGCCTAAATATATAATCTATTATTATTGTATCGGTTTTTGGACTCAGCCTATCCTACATATAGTACTACATAAAAACATACTTACACATATAATTTCGATAACAATAAAGAAAATAAGAATCATTTGGTTAAACAATAGCTCATTATTTTCAATAATGGATAGTACCTACTCCAAAAACAGAAGCTAAAACTTATATCTATATATTTTTCACAATATTTGTTAAGCTGTTGAATTAACTTAAACAATTCATAAATTGAGTTGAACTTTGTCGAAACAAGTCATAAAAATAAACAATTATTATTTGAGATTCTTTGGTTTCACTTTTTTGCGTGTAGTTAACATTTAATTTACATTTTTTGAACAATTTTCTCAGTGTAACTTGATCCGTTATCTGTCAACGTCAGTTTGAAGGTCACGAAATTTTGCCCCCAAAACATCAAAGGATTTACGCCGGCTTTCGTTACTTATTTGGCTGGTGTATTCTGTTGTTGTATAGTCGTACTTTTCTCCTGATTTCTTTAGCTATAATCCCAGAAATGGTTACCCAAGTAATTTATTACTAATTTCAAAGCAACATTCATTTGTAAATACAATTATTTCAAAATTAATCAATACCTGTCGAATTTTAAACGATTTGCGCGAAAATAGTGTGTTTGCCGAGAAGGAAAAACCCAACATTCCTGTGCGACTGTAAAGATTGGTATGTCTCGACTTTGTACGCTTCATCGTTACACTTTGTAGATTGTAGTTGCAGCTACAAACTGTTGTAGGACAAATGGTTCTTCAGTATTTCATATATATTTCAATGTCCTTTATTAGACACATCCTGTAATACAATTTCAGATCCCTGATGTGTATTTGTTCGGTATTGGTCAAAACTAAACATTGAGAATATGACGTAAGTCAAGATAGATGGACGGTCTCGTGATAACGTATAATTACAATAAATCAAAGGCAAGTGGACAGGTGGACAGCCGTCGTCAAACGAGAAAGGTATTTGTCTTTGTATTTGTTACGCATAGGGTGTGGGTTGTTGTTCTTTCTAATGGTCCTTTATTCTCTTATTCACTTTTTTCGATACCACACACGTACTATAGACTAAAATCATAAGGACAGTGGGAGACGTAAATGAAAAAAAATATTTAAAGACGCATTAAATGTTGAAGTTTTTGAGTCTCACGAATGAAAAATTTATGAAGATTCTAAAATTAAAGAATTTCAAATTAGTAAGTCTTTATAAGTATTTGTATAAATATGTCAAGAGAGGCCGAAAACATAGATTATAGACCTGTCGATAGTTTCTTCCAGGTACATACCATTTTTAGAAGATTACTGAAACACATAACGTGTTTATGAAATGAACTTGGACCTTTTGCACCATCACTTTATCTTTAAGAATATTTCCGATAAGTGCAATCACCTGCGAACTCTGAAAACGTTACCACCATAATATATTATACATTATAGGATTATTTATTTGTTATTGTGACTAGCCAATGCCAAAAATGCCTTGAAATAAAAGTATTCGCATTTATAAATAATATGCATTGTTTTAATAATAAATAAAATAGTACTATATTCTCAGAGCTGTTTAAAAAACCGTATTTGGCAAACCCCAATCGATAAATCAACACAAATAACGAATCTGCCAAAACTGCAGATGATTTTTGATAAACGCATACGAAATCTACAATGACAACCGTGTCTAGCACCTGCCAGTCGTACGTCACTGGCAGCAGTAAATGTCCGTGATCGAATGCAGAACAATTATTTAGTAGAGACACCATTAGCAGACGTTGTGTAACAAGTACTGCCAACAGGACGAATAATTTTAACACTTGTCAAGATTTAAAGACGATTTATATGAAACACTACAGAACACATCTTCTGTACACCTATATTTAGAAAGCTTTGGATTGTAACTGAAATTGAATATACGTATATAGGGGTTTATTGAAAAGTTACATCTTTTAACTTGGAAACATTAATTAAATTTTCTTTTTAGTACAGCTTAATTCGTTTTATATTTTTCGACTTTTTCAACAAAGTAAGACCTTGACTGCCGCAAAAGTAATCAACTGCCCATCTACATTGTGGAGTTGGAGGAAGAGTAGAAGATCAAGTAGAATCAACACATTCAACACATGATGATAAGATGAGAAGAACAAGGAAGAGGAAATGTACCAGGGATTTTATCACGGACAGACTTACTTGTTGAGTGAGCACTAAGTGCAAAGGACTACAGCGTTCCCACGAGTGCCCAAGACCGATAGACTAACCAGCGAACTGCTAAGCATGCCCACAAGTCCCAAACAATGGGACAAGGAAGACACCGAAGTCAAACCCAATAGGAACGACGCTCAAGCAACAAAGAAGAAACCACTTCGATGAAGCTAATTGCCTAAAGTCACTTCAACTTCATCTAATTTTATTGACAAGTGGAACTTTATAATTCTTCCTTATTCGCAGTGGCTCGATCGGATAAGATGGGGTGGTGGTGGAAGGTTCTTCCCGGGATGCATTGTTTCTATGGGAGTGCATCTCTGAAAGAATCGGGTTTTTTTTCAAAAGGAGCCGTCCCTTCGCCGGCACCACCTCAGCCTCCTGGGCTTATTGTGGATAAGAGGCGGGATTAGTACAAGTTGTGTGTGTTTCTGTAATAATAATATAATAATATATTCAAGTGTTGGCATTAATACAAATAGATTCAAAAGTTTTACATCACCCAATTAGTTTTAATAAAAAAAAACGTGTATATTTGTCAGAAATTTTCATTATCCAATAATAAACTTGATTTAAACATAAAAAGTATTTTTAGAAATTGAATATATTAAATGATACAAATTGATTCTTTTTAAAGGAAAGGTTAAGTGAGAACCTGCATGAGAACTATTAATAAAGAGTATTTCCACCTCTAGAATTTATGCAAGCTTGAAGTCGCCTGCCCATGCTGTTTACCAGATTATTCATATTCTGTTGAGGAATATTTCGCCATTCTTCTTGTGCCGCATAACAAGCTCTTGAACACTCCTGGGTGGATTTCTGCGTGCTGCCACTGCCCTGGCAAGCATGTCCCAAGCATGTTCTATGGGATTCATGGCAGGAGATAGGGCAGGCCAATTCAAACGATTGATCCCTTCAGTTTCAAGATACTCATTTACAGCTCTGGTCCGATGAGGTCGGGCGTTATCGTCCATAAAAACGAAGAAATTACCAACAGCTGCGCGCCATAGTCTCACGTGAGGATGTAGAATCTCTCTGAGATACCTATCACCACTCATCGTTCCTTCCACATGAATTAATTCTGTGCGATCATTTAACATGATACCAGCCCAAAACATAGCACTTCCTCCTCTGAAGGGCGGCACGGGGCGAGCACGGGCAAGCTGAGCAACTCTCGTTGGATCCCGCCATACACGTATTCGATGACTATCTTGTACCAAACAAATCCTTGTCTCGTAGGGAAAAAACACCGAATTCCAAAATTCTTCAGGCAAAGCCGCGTGTTCTTGAGCCCACTGTAGTCGGCGAACTATGTGCTCAGGTTGTAGTCTGGGCACTCTTATTGGTCGGCGACACCTCAAACCTGTCGCAAGTATTCGTCTTCGTAATGTCGAGATCGATAATTGAACTCCCAACGCATGTCTCATATCTCTTTGGAGTGCTGGTATTGCCATGGTCGGGTTTCTTCGGATAGTTAAGTGAATATAGCGGTTCTGCTGCTGATTAGTAACACGCCTTCTACCGCTTCTAGGTCTATCACGAAGAGAATTGTCTGGAGATACCGGTTCCATACACGAGACACATCACTTTGCCAAACTCTGTTTGCCACGAACCTTTGAGAATGACCTAGCTTCTTCAACTAAAGCCACTATTCTTGCACAATCAATCTCACTTATGACTTGACGATTCATGTTTGCACTTAAAATCGTAAAAATCAAATGCCTTGAATGTTAAAATGATCGCACTAAAAATGTTATCTTACAAAAAAACTGTAAACATCTGTATATTGCAAAAAATATGGAACATATTGAAATGGTAAACATTGATAAACAAGCCAACAAAAAATTGTTAGCGCAAAAAAATTCCTTCGAAGAAGGTGATGCAAAACTTTTGAATCTATGTGTAGTTCAAATCACAATTCGTCAATATATGTACTTCATTTCACCCACAACGTGACAATAGGTATTGTCTCTTGTCTCGATGTTCTTAATTTATATAAGTCAGTCCTGTATTCCTGCAATTTTTATTTTATTCAAATTACTGGTTTTCAGATTTTCTATCATCAGATCGTATCATATCGAATAAATAATAACGGAATGACGGATTAATGTGAAGTTTCTCAAATAATAAAATTTTATATTTAAGAACAGTACACGTGTTTGCAATATGTAAATGTACCTACAATAAATTTAAAAAAATGAGGTGTAAAAATATTTATTGATTATTTATATTGGACAAATAATCAAAGCCTCGAGTCTCTGCAGGTAACCTCCTGGTTTTTAAGGAAACCCCATATTTAAAATCTTAGGTAAGTTCCAAAACACTGTAATGGAACGCAGATGATGTTTCGTAAAAAGTGACACGGAGACTTTTTGAAGAACAGTCTAGCTGGAGCAAGAATCTTGTTAACAAGTCTTATATGCACATCTAAACAAAATGGGTCTGCCAACAGTTTGTAAAAGAAACGGAAATCTCTCAACAGAAAGAAAAATTAAGTAGGTGTCTAATAATGGATCTGGATCGCTTCCCAACTAACATTTTAAGTCGTAAAACCGTGAAACTGACTATCTAGTCGTTGTTACGTTCTAAATACGACGTTAACACGTAACCACTACCAAAATGGGGAACACATTTGTGATAACTACAACGTCGTGAAAACGTTGCAGTGACGGACACAAAGACGTAATAATACCGTTTCAACGACGTCATAATAACGTAATAAAGTAGTAATTCTGACAACATATTTTCTATCCTATTCGGCGATACGTGGAACAAAATTTTATTTCTTTATCTTTTATAGTTTTTATCTAAACTCCCAGCTATGGTGGATTGCTCTACATAATCACAATAATATAATATTGGTAGATAATACAAAGTAAAACACGCTCAATTCAGAGGTCCATTACTTCGAAAACATAAACCGGGCATACTTTACTGATAATATGGATACTTTTAGCTCTTAATTTATCATTCGGCTCCAAAATAATCAGTTTTTCTATGAAAATGTTGAGCGCAATGCGGTCTAGAAATTAATTCCATATCGATAAAATGTATAAAAGGCTTTTCTTACATTCAGTTTGGTCATAAAAATGATATATCAACAATATTTTGATTTCAAAAGTAGGTCGAAGTATAATTTCGACAATAATTTTGAATTACACAAAATTGAAAGTGATAATCATTATGGCGTCCAAAAAAATGACCCTCAAGTTAAATTCACTTCATGGTTAATTTATTCGGTAATTGTGACTTTGTAGTTCTTTTGAATATGTGTCATATAGTTAAAAAAACCAAAAAGTAATTTTTGAAGTAACGATTTCCAACAAAATACCAATAATCTGACCAAAAAGTCACAAACCTAACAGTAATAAACTGTTGGAACATTTACGTCATAAACACAAGCATTGGCAACTTAACAGTGAATTGGGCTATAAAGTAAAATTGGAAACGTAATTATAACCACAACAATTTTACATATAAGTGAAAATAACTTATAGGTAATATTTACGTGAAGCTATACTTATACCGGCAAAACTATACTTATGAGTGAAAATAATGTATAAGTGATTCTAAGAGGAATGTTTTCGTAAAAATAACTTTAATTGTTACTGTTACGTTATAGGCAATACTCTAAGGGGCTTATTCTGTACAAAAATGTTAGCGGTAACAGCGCTGTGAATCTTCGAGGTTGAGAGATGTTACGATAAAGCTATTCTGTACGCTTTTGATGTAACTTACATCGATGTATAATAACATTTTCGCTGTTAAAATAACGCCGACCAAAATATTCGACGTTAGGAGTGTTTTGACACTGTTTGTTATAAGTTGAATTGTAAATTTTCATGAAATGTGTCAAAATGAACATCAATATCATCCTATATTTGGGACGATGTAGCAATATTGAAACAAAAAATTAAGCCAAATTTTAGGGTATAAATTGAAATAATTCTTAAGGAATTATTTGCGTACAGAAACAAAAATATTACGTGACTCACAAAATCCGTTTGATACACCGGAAGACCTTTTCATTGCCTATTACAGGCTAAATAAAGAAATTAATTTGATACTTAGAGCTACATGCAAAAAATCCAGGAAATGCAAACGTCATCCATTTTTTAAATAAAAATGATAAGTAGATAAACCCATTAATGAAGTATCTACATAATATAATATAACGATAACCCAAAAATTCTTCCTTCTGGTTCCTTGACCTCTGTCTTTACATCATCGGACCCATATCGGACCATCCAATAACTTAAAAATTAGGCAAATTCTACTACACAACATAATATGAGTGAAGCTAGCGGCGATGTAAAATTGCGCTGTCAATAATTTTTTTACATCGGGCTGTTCAGAATACGATTTTTAGCCGCGCTGTTGAATTTGATTCAACATTGCGATTTTAAATACATCGATGTTAAATTTACAGCTGTTACAGATAGTTGTTCAGAATAAGCCCATAAGTAAATATTTCGTATTATTGACTTTATAAATTCACTCTATTGTATGTTCTTACGATAAAGGTATTATTTTCGTAAAAAACACGAAATTATTACCAAGGATAGGTTATAGTTCCTAAGACTAGAGTATTTATGACTTAAATTGTTAGTTGGGTTACGATTGGTCTCACCTTATATAATTAGGGCTGAAAATATCCACCAATATGATTGCAACTCTTTATACATCCACAAGAGTAATTAATAATACTTTTAATTATTGTGCGTGGAAATACCAGTCAGCAGAAATTTACTTTATAACTTTTCTTATACAGTTTTGTTTTATGGCAGTTTAGATACATCTAAAAGTCAAGAGTTCGATTAGTCAATAAAACTCACCGGGGATTATTTATACATTTGTCTGTTACTGAGGAATGTAATTTTATAAAATAGTTTACGATAATTACTAGTTGGTTTGTACTATTAATAATTAATTTGCGAATAGTTGGTATTACTGTAGACAGAGAATATATTAAAAAACAGTCAATTATTTTATATTTATTTTAGAGAATAAGTGGCTCACATTTTGATAAAAAAATAAAACACAATTTACGGGTAATAAACTTACAATTAAATTCAATACTAAAATTAAAAATATCATTAATTAATTTAAGTAAATAACTAAAGCCAGAACAGCGGGTTGTACAACTAGTCAATAATTTATTGACGCCAAATTTATAATAAAAATTAACTGAAGAAAGCATTTAAAAAGGCTCAACTAAAGGATGTGATAAATATGTTACATGACTTAAACATCCTGTAAGATCTAATAAAGATAATTGCAACTAGTTTATAATAAGATAAATGTTAGTGTCTACAGATGACAGTATAAGACAGGGACTCGTGCCCTCTGTTATTCAGCCATGTAATTAAACTAATAACGACTTATCGAAAATCCTAAAAATGGATTTTTAAACATCAAAAGTAGTATAATATAGCCTGATGACGGTTTATGAGATGATTAAATACACCATGCTTGGAATAAAAAAATGTCCCACCATAAAAAGAATGCGACACGGGAAAATAAGTTTTTCTTCGTATGACTGCCAAGAGTTTTTAGAGTTTCGTACCCAAAGGGTAAAAACGGACCCTATTACTAAGACTCCGCTGTCCGTCCGTCTGTTTAAATAATTATATATAAGTATATAAGGGGGGCTCCCGTGATTTTTCTCCAATTTTTGGAACTCTTCGTGTCTAATATTTTGAAGTAGGTATTTCGACAGAAATTTACATTTTTATAAATAAACTTATGCCGATACTCTTATCGAAGTAAAACGAAAAGAATAAATCACGTTAAATAATGAACAACAAGCAAACACTTTATATTTATAGATCATAAATGTTTGGCAATAAAATACGGCAAAGTATAGAGAAAATAAAATTAACCGGCTACCGCCAACAATTCTTATATATACTTTTATGGCCTTCATTGACTAACCTATTTATAACATAATCTTTTTGTTAAAAGCCGTGTTGGCTGATGTATTTACATATTGACACTACTGGAGCAATACCGAATGGGGTACACTTCGCCTACTTTGAAGTATTTTACGACTTTTTTTCATTTGTTTAAAGATGTACGTTTCGAATTTTTTTAACGAGCTGTTAAGTTGTAAATTATATTTCTTTATTAGATACCCACTAAGCGCTACGGTTTTATATAATTAGATAATGTCTTTTGCCTAATCGTGACTTTGATTGCTGTTATGTTTATTTGATGTTCCAGTTGTTGAATTTGTTTGATAAAGTAGCTTAATTAGTTATGCAAATACAATCAAGTTTATCATTAGATGTATTTATATTAGGTTTACATTGCGGCGAGTAAATCAAAAACATAACACTTCAAGCCACTTTTTGTGTCATAATGGCTAGCGATTTTGGAATATAAAGTCGCATTGGTGAAATCTACAACTGCGGCAGATGGATAGGTTTGGCACCAAGAGTCTTCGAGTCCTCAGCTTCAATGCTTATTGTTCCCTTGGTTGTACCGTTTATATGTGAAGAGACCAGTAGTCCTTATCAGGCTCAAAATTATTTTCACCAAGTCCTTCTTAGAGAAATTCACTCTACTTCCAGAAGTTCATATTTCCAATGACCGTACTTCATTCGAAAATAATGTGTAAGCTTGTTCCCTCCTCTTCCATGTATAACCAACAGATAGGTTCCTCTCTATATATGCCAATTGTATGCATGAATTTCCTTAGGTTACCTGGGCCGGTGAATCATTCAGTCAATTTCCTCATCTGCTTTGCTAAAGTGTCTGATGTTTCATTGTCTTGTGCCCCTAGACTCATTTAACAGCTTAGGATTTGCCATGGTCAAGAGTTTTTGTAGGCAGTCCCAAACCAGCCTAGATCTGATCTGGGGACATGCTAAAGATTTTAGTGCTGTCTGACCATCTAAGAGTATAAGGACATTTACAGTTTATCTATCAAGAAACACAACAATACGTACCGCACTCATGCCAACAATGAATAGACTTCTGATTTGGTCAAAAATTATGGTTGCAATTTGGGTTTTCGACCATGCAGATCTTTTTATGGGAGATACGTTATTTTCGAAAAAAGTTTTTATAATTGAGAAAACTAATCTAATCTATTTTATCTGAATTCAATATTCTCTAAAGACTTATTAACTCACGTGTGAGCATCCTTAAGATCCGTCCTCATTAATGCGCTGCGCCACACCGAACAACTTTTAGGCCAGCCGCAAAATGAGACGCAGCTTGGTGAGGTGACGCAGTTACGACGAGTTTTTGTGAACCTAATAAAGAATATAACATGCGCATATTACTTCGCAGCGTGACGTGACGCAATTTTGGTGTAAAGTGACCATGCGGAACGCAGTGTGCCGCTGTTTTTTTTTTCAGAAGATCACGGCTCTCGGTGTGTTTTGAAAACCATTGAAGAAAAATTAATCGTAGCTGTGCGGATTCGACAAGTTTTGTACGATACAAGTCATGTAGACTACACGAGGACAAAATAATTGGTGAACTGTTCATCTCTAAATTCTTGAGTTAAGGCAAATTCTCCATGAGTTTTTTCTTTTTTCATGTACAAGCTTCTCACTGACTTTTTATTAGTCATCTGGGAGATAAAGGGTCGAACTCGTCTTCATAATCATATTCAGAACTAAATAAAGAATCAATAACAGTTGTCATGTTTCAGAACTGTCCAAGCTTCAACGTGAAAACTACAATCGTATTTTTTGTACGGTTTCGCCGTGACTAGCTACACTCTGCGTCTTATTTTGCGCTGAGCCCGCGCTAGCAGTTTTCTCCAGCCAAAACTTGCAGTGACTCACGCTGCGTCACCTCTCCAAGCTGTGTCTCATTTTCCGGCAGGCTTAAGTTGATAGATAAACTGTCCGCGTACACGCACAATTAAACACGCTCCATCAAGAGAGGATAAATCTAATACATAGACGACGTCTATTTGCTTGAACATGCGCAGATAAATTTAATAACTCTATTATATGCTTTTTTTCTATTAATCTTCCAGAAAAATTACATAATATCCCTTCTTAATATTTGTCGCTCTTGTTGAAAAAAAACCCATCGTTCTACCACTGGTTTGTTATGTATATCTACTGTTCGCGGTTACAAATTCAACTCCGACTTTATACCCGTTAATCTTCGCACAAAATGCATCACTCATGGGTCTATTTAATTGCTCGGTTTGTAGAGGCATTTCTAAAGGCCGCTTCTCTTGATTTGTACGTCTGATTTATACTGTACCTATCCTTTTTTTAATACTCGTTTATTCACTAGAAATTGATATTTTCTTACTTTAAACAAAAGCTGTATAAATATTTATGCATAAATAGGGAGAACATTAACAAACTGACATAGGATATTTTATTTTATTTTAATTATTAAGAATATTTCATATAATTTTATCACTGTGATGATGTAGAACATTTAGGACCAACAAAGGAATAACTGGCCCTGTAGGCGAACCTACGTTGGTGTTAAATTAAAAGCAAGTTCAATAACTTTATAGATTTTATAGTTTGTTAATAGTATTCAAAGACTGTAAGATTTCCAACGAGCAATTTACGAGTCGTATCTCTACGGTTTGGTGAACATCTTCTACAATCATCCAAGAAATAATGAATAAATTCTCGACGTGTCATTTATTACTTCAACGTTCTATGATATTATTTACTAAACTCAAAAATGTATACAAAGTATGGTTGATATATTACTGACAATCTTCTTGTAACGTTCTTGATATCACGTGTAATTAGAAGTATACAAAATGGAAGAAGATTTGAAGAATTGTTACAAACAGTTTGGGTACTAAACCTTACCGTTTTTGTAATCAACTCTTCTTGAAATACATAATTTCTACACAGCAATTTCGTAGTCACAAAACCCTCGGAGATGCTGACTAACGAAATACAACCTCAGCTGGGGCTAGATGAGAAAAGTGGCGAGATTACTCACCAGTCACTGCACCCTAAGAAAGAATATGCGTATAATTGGCATCAATGTGAAGCACTGTCTCATTGGAGATATAGACTTCTGGAACTAGAGCAGTGAAGGAAGGATTTCTTTGAGAAGGATCCAGTGAAAAGACTGTTAAGACTTCGCAGAAACAATACAACTGAGAGATCAAAAAGCCTGAAGATTGAGGTTCCCAGGACTCGAAGTCTCTCCTCCTTTACTATTAAACCACCCTGAGAAGGCAATAATCCTGTTCAACTCAACCAAAAGATCATCCTCGACCATCAAAACACTACACAACTCCACCTATATCCACCTAATATTTGTGAAATTTGGTATCAATCATGACGGTAGAAATACAATTACTTATTAACAAAACCCCTTTGTATGTATCAAATTAGTTTATTTGATACTCGATTTCTAATCAGATAAGTATATTAAGGTATATCTTGTTTTACGTTGTATTTTTTTAAAATACAGAAACAACAACCATATTTTATTTACCGCGTAAGAGAAAATATCTCACCCAGCCGTCCATGAAACGAAACAAACACAATGATTGTAAGAACAACATCGCCAGTATCGTCATAATAAGACAAGAAAGAGTTCAGTTTCCCCTTCTTTCTAAAATAAAGAAGTAATTCTGTGTGATAGAAGCTGAAGACAAGTAAGAGACAAGACAAAACAGACAGCAGATGAGTGTCGAGGAGGAGGGAGCAGGGGGTTTTGTTGTTGGAGACAAGCAGGCGAACAAAGGATGATAAAAAGGGGTACGCGAGGTGGAGAGAGTCAAACAAGCAGCTATGAGTGACAGGTCTCATTGTGGCTCGATTTGACTGACAGCTGAATTGGAAGGCAGACAGGTGAAAACAACACTTTCTGTCTCTCATGAACTCTTGGAGGAAATTAGCGAGGTAGATTGTTTTTCATTTTCGTTATGTAGCGACTCGGAATGTTAGTTTTAAGATGCCGTTTGGTTATATATAAATTGGGGTTTACTTACGAGACACTTGATTAATATTTAAAATAAAGAAGAAACGTTTTGTTTTTCATTGTTTGTTGTCCGTGCAAATAGCCCGAGAAGTAGATGTTTGTTTTTAGTGAACGATCCAAGTTAAGTTTTTTACCCCTTTCCCCCTTTCCTATTGGGGATATAGACATGTAAACCTTCTCATTCTGGTCACAACCAAAATCCTACCCACTTATATTATTAATACTTAGACATATTTGAAATTTTTATTCATGGAAATTTATCCGCATTTCGTGATCCAATTTTAACCGCTTTATGTTGTACTTACAACTAATTGTGGCGCTGTTCTAGTTCGGAATCATATTTTCGAAGAAACTTTTGTAATACGAAAATCATAAACAAGAAAGCAAGACCATTAAGCGAAGCGAGAGATACGAAGTTCAAAAATTAAATACGTATATGCCGACCTAGCAAATAATAAAAGCCCCAAATTCGGCATACTCTCAACCGTTTCCTCCTTGATTTAATTTTATTTAATATGTCTCGGCAGTCCAACAAAACATTTCCAAACACTCGGTCGAATTTAGATAGAGGAGTTTGATCGGCGTGAAGGGAGGAAATACGGTGTTAGATGGAGATCTGCTATTAAGCGGAATTAATTTTAGACTCTAGTTAAAAACGTATGGTTCAAGTGTTAAGTCAGAAAAAGTCGGTTAATCGACATTATGATAATAATGTTAAAGACAGAGAAAATTTTCAATTTCTAGTTACGCTGATGTTTGAGATAATTTGGAACGTTGTTTGGTTGTTAATAATTTTTAATTTTTAGGCGTTTTTGGAATGAAAGACAAGTTATAGATTCCTAAAATATTTCTATGGTATTCAACTATATATATTTGTTTGGCTTAGGGCCGGTTCTATCACCTCTGGTCAACAAGAAAGGAAAACAATCTGACGAAACAAAGTGAATGGAGAAAAATAATTTGTCTATGACAAGGTGCATATAACCAAACTTTTATATGCAATATTTATATGTCAAATTTTGTACAATATCTTTATAATGAAATAACGAAAACTGTCGATGTTAAGTAACCACTAGTCAAAAGTAGCTGACACATGATGATAGAACACATTTTTTCCTAACCTCGAGGTTAACACCTGACCAGTGGTTGACAAACTATCACTTTTGACCAGAGATGATAGAACCGGACCTTAAATTGGCGTGAATCTATGGTTGGACAAAGGAAATAAAAGTTTTGTTAGCTCCCAGGCAAGATTTCATTGAACTCCTGGGATGGACCGAGCAAATGGCGTCGCTGGTAACGCTTAGAGGCTTTACTTCATTTCCTGTTACAGACGATCCACTGTGTTTGTTCATCCTTTGAACAAAATTGTTTCCATCGCTACTGAAGAGGCTACGAAAACCTAGGACCCCTAATTTATTCTATTCCTTTTTTCTTTTGTGGATTTGGACTAGCTACTTTCCCTGTGTCAAGAAACAATCTAAATTCTAAATAAATAAACTCTAAATTCTTACTCCGAGTTAGCTCTCTATTGAAAATTTGAATTAGCTCCAGGACCAAAAATATCAATGCCAATTTAAAAATGTTATCTTTACAACATTTGAAAAATGAATTAGACATAGACTTACCATTACACGTTGATACATGTAGCCCGATTAGATACACCACTGGTTATAAAGAAAGAGGAGAGGAAATATCGTTCTAGAAATAATGCATAATTCGGTCATAAAATATGTCGGGGTTGCCTAGAATTGAACGCTATCCTTCAAAGCGACCAGGGTGAGAGGGACAAGGGCAACGTTAGATTTATTGGGCAATAAAGTATTATAATTAAACGGGCACAGAACCCGCGATGTCACTCGCGCCACGTCTATAAATCTAGAGGGTTGGTTGCGACTATGCTGGACTTGTTCGAACTCTCTCAAAGAGCCAAGGTGAGGCGATTTTAGCCGGGCGGGTTTGGAGGGTTGATATTCATATAAACTTTTACTTAACACCATTTTGTTTATCATACACCAGAGAAGCCATTGTTCGCTCTCAAGAGTTAACGATTTTTTGTCGATATAAATTTTGTTTCGCTTGAATCAAAATTGTCGAATTTCTCAAAGAAAACGTTATATTTAATTTTGCAGTACCAAGGATACCAATTTCCGAAATATAAATTATTCAAAAACTTCAATAGTTCCGTTCCAACCACCAGTAATTTACAGAAATATTACTAATACACATGCGCAGTTGAAAAAAATCGTTCCAACCACCTGAAATTACTGGTACCTACAGAATCAGTTCTCTGTTCCATCCCGTTTGTGGACCAGTAAAATTACCGTTCAAACGATTCTTGCTTGATAGCGAGTATCGACAGTTCTGAAATTAAGAAACATGCGCGATGGCAACATCTTTATCTTAAACTGTCAAATTTGTTTTTTATGGAATGTGTAAATAGGGTTTTTAGTTTTGGAACTGTTATGAAAATAGTGTGCACCGTTTCTTACTAACTGTTTCTTTGTGTATTTGTTGATAAAATAAAAAAGGGAAGAATGGAGTCAGCAACCACATCATATTGTGCTGAATTGCTTCTACTTATGATATAATTGAAAAATGGTCTAAATAGAACATACATATAATTTTGCCATTTGCCTACATAATTATCAAGATTACAAATACTTCTATTATTCTGATATTTTGATTTAGGTGATATAACTAGTATTAAGTTTCACTAATTTGATATTTTTAGGTTGAAAGTGTCCATTTTGGTTTCTTCAAGTTTGTTGTATTTATTTTTTCGTAGTTTCAAGCCTGAAGGCTTTATAATTACAAAAAAATAAAATGTCTTGTTTTTATACTTTCATTTTCTGTTTAATGTTAATACAATAAAATATATTCTCAATGACATTAAAATCAATTTATTGTTCATGGCGCAAAGTATTCACAGCAGCATCCCTAATAACTACTAAACTAGTTCAAAATACGTTCCAACCGTTTGGTGGGAGATTACTAGCAATTTTACTAATTTCTCTCACGCATGCGCATTAAATAGCTCAATTACTGGTTACGTACGATAACAGAATTGCTGGTTGGAACGAACCTAATATTTGATGTTGAATCGTTCTGTACCAGTTTGGAAAACAAAGTCTGAAGAAGGTTCAGCTATTGTTCTTTAGAGTATAGCAGACACGAAGCTTCTGGGATGGCATCAATAAAATCAATAAAACCTTTCAATAATGCTTATCAATAATTTAGATTTCGACACTACCTTTTATTAAAATTACAAATATAGTTTCACTTGTCGGATTTTTGTCAGTGTTATTAATGACACTGCAAATTTTTTACGTTAATATAATACGAAGGCTAATTAAGACTTTTGCTGAGCTCATTTCCTGAGGGATACACACCTATCGAAATTACTGACATTTCCAGGCATAGAAAAGCGCTCTCTGGTGTACTAACAGTGGTCATAGGTGAAAAATCTTATTTCACAGCCTTCCGCAATCGAAGCCAGACTAACGAAGTTACGATTTTCTCTCTTCTACTCTTATCTACTCTCTATCATCAACCGGCTCGATAAAGCGAACTGATCTTTTCCTGTGAAACACCGCTTCTTATTATAAACACCGATTTCGATCGTCTTTTAAATCGATTCATTAATTTGGTTGAAAAAATAAATTTATAAAAGGTTACCAATAAATTGGTTAGAATACAAGCTAATATGGAATCAAGTTAGTCTGGTTTTGAAATACCCAATTGTTGACTTTCGATAGTAGATGATCTATATCTCACTATACTTTCTTTGTGAATCAAAATTTCTTAAAATGCTCCTCATATTTTAAAAACAAGGTATACCAGGACATAATAACCTAGAGTAAGATGGCGTTAATCTAACGATAAGGACACCAATCATGTACACGAAAAACTACCAAACTAAGCATGCCTTTGGATTGAATCCTGAATGGAAATCATATTTATACGATCTTACAAGTGCATTACCAAAAATGTCTGTATTTCAGTTGTATGCAGATCGCTATTACTTAAATTAGTATTGATGATAACTTTCTGCTAACATTTTTTTCACCAACAAAAAGATATAACTAAATTTTCCATCATAACTAACACCATTCGAATTCTGGCGAAATATTGGACATGCAGGTAGTAAATCAGGGAGATATATGTCTCAGTGACCGCTTATGAAGCCCGTTTGAGAGAGCAAATCGGAAATCGCGGATAACTGCAAGAGCGATGTAGTGGAGTTGACTTGGTCTGGGTGACTACGCGTTTGTTTCGAAAAGGATTCGAAATTTATTGGTAGTTGACGTTTGCGAAATCGTATTGTTTTATAGAGGCGTATCAATTTATGGCTGGGTGCTTTTAGTCCGGCCGTATATTTTCGGGCCGTTAATAAAGTTGTCAAATTTGGAATTCATGTTAGAAACGACGCAGGTGGAACGCTCTCCATGCTTGCCGATTTCTGATAAACGGAAATATATGTGGGTTGGTATAGTGCCGTTTCGACGTGTCCGCTTTTATTACATATCACATTTATCCCTCATTTCAGCTTAATATATGCATATTGCTTTTGTTACGGTTACATTATTTCATAGAAACATTCTATAGCAGCTGCAATAACTTTTAGGAAACAAAAAACTACCTAGTGAAGATTAAATTCAAGAAGAGCAACTTATTAAATAAATGTACCAATCAAAAACAGTTATACACGTAAATATATCACTGACATTTTATTTAACGTACACAATTTTTTTAAAAACATCACAAAGCAGATCACATGCCTTTCCAAACGGTCTTAGTTCTTAGTATATAGGTTTATTTTTGCAGATGTTAGATCAACGCAGAGAGCGAGGCACACAGTTAGCTATAAATTAACTTCCCCTGACACATTTACATTTTAGTATGTCCCGGTTGACATTATATAAAATAAGGTTAAGACGTAAATCACCGAAGCGGGGTGCAGTAGGGTGAGTTCAGAGCTACACCGTGTCAGCACTGACCGCAGCTAGAGCTTTGGTACGTTGTAGAGATGAGCGGAACGTTATTGTATTTCAAGAAATTCTGTGATATAACAACATTTTTTAAATAGCCGTGTCTAATTTGGAGTGAAATATTCATTTTCGAGATGTTAGGTGCCTTTTTATAGCTGAAAAATGACATCAAAAGGAAACAAGTTAAAGTGAGTCTGCATTACGAGGTTTCAGGGTGAGCTGTTGTAGATTAGTGGCTGATGCACGTTAATTCATAGTTAGGATCAACAAATCCAAGCTCAAACCCACTAGGACCAAGTCAACTGGAAACTGAGGAGTTGACGGAGTTAACAGACGAAGCCGTTTGAAGCTTCTGTCAATTACAGAAAAATGTTCAGATACCAGATCTGGAAAATGTGAGTTTCGCGGTATTAAGCGACGAAAGAACTAGATGGAAGAGTCTCAAAGGTGGCGAACTTCACTACGATTGTGGTTGTGGGTTGTGGTGATTTATATAAAGAGGACCACAATAGAACTGAGAAGGTCGTAGTGACCAGTAGCCGCCACATATGGAATATTACCTTGAATTGGAGTTAATTGTTAACCAAAGTTAAGTGCTCATGAAAAGTCAGCTAATAATTAGGTAGACCTTTTCTGTGATTTTATTTGTATCTCGAATATTTTTTATGGAATTGTCTTCAAGCAGTTCAGCCTTGAATTTTCCATATCACTGCTTATTCTACTATTTTTCTAAATCGGCTCTAGCTTGCACTCACTTAGGCTTTTATCAAGTTGTCTGTCCAGTTTATTAATGGCCTTCCCATTTTCCTCTTGTGTTTTCATGGTCTCTAGAGCCGAATCATTTTAATCCATTTGTCGCATATTATGGTCGACAAATTTCCATTTAATTTCGTTTGTTTTTTTGTTGTCCTTCGTGTCCTTTCCTTTTTTTACCAACAAATTCAGTATTGAGCGTATTTCTCTCAGTTTAGAGTAATGAACTATGAAATCGTTCATAAGTTTTCGAATCAATTTCGATCTTCTATTCATAATGAGCTTCTTCAGACTTAACGACGTTTTTAAGTCAGAAATTAGAGCCTGGGGTATTGGATGATCAAAATTTTTTTTGGCGAATGAATTAAATATTCCCAGCACTTTATTTTGATAAATTTTGTGAGTTTTACTTATAGAAATACAAATAAAGAGGTTCAGATAACGAGTACGTTTGAGTAACAGGTCTGGAAATAGCGATCTCATCTTCGTAAATGAAATACTAGGCCCTGCTCTAGACTCATTCGGCACTCTAATTTAGTAATGTTCGTTAACGTGATTCGAATTAATTTCGGGCGACGAGAAGAGAGAAGTCGGGGTGGTCCTGATGCTGATTATGTATTTGCTACATGTCTGGAGAAATTTATTGCCGTTGAGTTCGGACGTTCAGCGGATTTTGTCGTTCTGTGTGTCGTCGTAGTTTTCATTCTTTACTTTCGAAAATTCGCTGACACCGACGAAAACTTCGGACTCGGGATTTAAATTTTCGTAGAGTTTGTACGTCGAAAAAGGATGGAAGGAAAAACAATTGCTTCGCTGATTCATGAGCGTCGAGGACCAAAAACTTTTCTAACTAGTTCGAATAAGTTCATCAAACACCGTGTTGAAGAATTCAGGTTCAGCTACCAGGGGTATTCGCAAATAATTTTAGAGGAAACGCGATTTTTTTGTAAAGCAGAAAAAAACAAAATCTTCTGCGCTACTGGCTTAAGCTAACTTTACAACGACTGCATCTCACATTTGGCAAACCTGCACCGCTCCTCAACCTCGAGGTACCTAGAGTGACCTGGTCGTTTGTGAGCCTGACGATTCTCCTGTCTACACCTATCTCGCACTCCTGAAGAGCGTGATGACTGCACGCCCACTCTAGTCACCTCCTTCCACTAACATTTCGTAGATCTAATCCCATTTCTGATATATAAGCTGAATACTCTGAACATTGAAAAAGAGAAACCATCAGGAGTCCAACTTCTCAGTTACTTAACCTTTACGTAGCCTCTGCGCTACGGACGGTTCCTGCCAATACTTTATCCCAAAGGAACTAGCTAGCGCCCTTTGAAAATAACATTTACAATGTGACAGGACACGTGACAATATGAGCGTAACCAATTCCCGATATATAAATATAAATCTATTGTATAATAAATTATTATCTATGCATAGTCTTATTTATTATAACCATAATTTTTGCCATAGCAGCGATATAGTTTTCATATAATGAAAAATCGATTTACGAAAGAGAGTTTCGACAAAAGCAATAAAATAGGACACCACTTTGTTTTCAATGAAGCCCCAATATAACATTGTGTTCGTTTCGTTTATAAATCACAAAAGCCATTAGAGCCAAGTTGACTCATCGGCAGTACATTTCATAGTGTCATTGTATGTTTTATTACTCCGTTCTATCTATCATATATATCATTTAATATATATACACACACAGACACAAATATAACGGGGTATTGGAAATATCTCACTATATGAACAAGTGCGTCTATTTGAACATAAATCTGTCACTGTTGTAGACGATAGATCGTTTTTGGCTCTGGATGGATAAACGTGTTTATGTGAGTCACAATATGAAAAGACGTAACGCTTGATAGGCTGCTTCTTATCAATTACAATGTCAACTATTTATATAATTATTATAAAGCTCCTCTTGAGTTGAGGCTCTTTAGTTTGCAGCTAATTTCATTAGATTCGGGTTTCAGACGAGTTTAAGAGGAATTAGGGCTGTTTAAATAAATTTGTTTTTTTTCAGATATCGATAATTATTATTTAGTTTAAAAAAACATAAATTTTCCCCAATATAGTTGAAACTTGAAGCTGCAGTGATATACAAGCGTTGAATATTGTTACTTAGAAACAATTGGACAATTTTACTGCCAAAAACAATTTATCCACAACTTATATATGTACGGACAATCGCTCTGGAAAATTCCTCCCGGCGATCGAACGGGACATTCTTGAGATACTAAAGGTTGAAGATGAAGATGCCCACGGACTTTTATCTCTAACTAACGTTAGACGTTGTTATGAACAAGTTGAAATATCTACTACTTTATTTAATGTTTGGTACTTTTCAAAGTGCTTGGTTATTTAAAAAATTTAACTTACTCCTTTGAACAGAAATCTATCATCGTTGACTTACCTGTAACAAAGAAAATATATTATTATTTTACTTAATAAAATAATACGGAATGTATCGGAAAGCTCAGACTTATTTTAATAGTAATTAACTCTACATGTGATTAGGTTCAATTATAAATTGGAAATATTCCATACTGGGTAAAATATGGTGATTTCAAAGTTGCAGTTTCAACCGAAAACTTTTGCCCCAACCCTATTGACATTAGGAACTGTCATAGACTCCGTTTCACATAAAAAGAATCCACATGAAGTTGCAGTCGTATGCGCTACCTTGTCAAAACCAGCGTAAAGTTGATATTCGACTCCAAACGTTTCCACACTTTGTAGGTTAATACAAAATTAGAACCTGTCGTCCTTGACTGTGGATAATTTTCCCTTCAGCACCAACAAGTTTTTTAGGAGGCATGGTTTTAGATCAAATAAAACACACAACACTTACAGATAAACCAGCTAAACATTTTAAAATTTTCGACAGTAAATGATTGCTTCAAACAACATCAAATGTCAATAATAAAATTGCTGTCGGCATGAAACATCGTTTGTAACGCCAATGGCATGAAACAATCGTTACGAGGCAACATAAATAAACAAGACATATTTTGGTTTCTGCGCAAGTCAGTTGGCAAACTTCACGAGGCTTTTTCTTATGTGAAACGGAGTCTACTATACCTACTGTTATTTGATAGGCATAATATGACCTTCAAGGTTACTGTTCAAAGTACATAACTTGGTGGATACTGCGTTTTTACAAATGAGACGTGACAAACCTTATAAGCTTCGCCCTCAAAAACACCTGTTTGTTTACCTTAGACAGAGTGCGAACCAGATTTTTTTTAAAATTGCCACTGTCAACGTTCTAATCTCTTTTCGCGTAGGTAGATATATTCAACAATTAGTAGCATGACTTATGAATGTCATTATCGGAAGTATACGTATCAGTTTACCTTGATCTTGTCCATCTAATACATAGCCTGAAGATTAAAATTGAAATGGTTTATTAAAATTGATGAACTCGGTGTCAAGTCGGTGTGGTGCGTTATCAAATCACATCAAAATGATGTCCTCGAGACATTGTTATTAATTTGTGAGTGGTAATTTCAAGGGAAGGAGAAGTGTAGGGAAAAATTGTGTCGGACATTATATGACTCGAGTTCGTTTGATTGATGAGTAGAAAAAAATTATTAATGGATGTCATTTTTATCTTTTGAATATGGATAATATTTTGAATCATGGTTGAATTTATATTGTTTGTAATGTTTCAAGAAAAAGTAGGGAATTGGTGAATTTTATAAAAACCTGATAAATAATTGGGAATTCTACAACTAAGTATTGGCACCTTAGTTCACACTACCGCTACACCCACACTAACAATACTAAGTAAATTATTTAAAATTTGCTAGGACGGCCACCAGAGGCGATTAACTTCAGGTCTTCCAATTCTAAGGACCCCCAAGCGTTAATTGTTTTGCAGTTGACTATTCTGATTTTTGGATGGGGGATCGTGAATAGGATACCTCATTGAATGAGGGGGTCATCGACTGAGTGTTTGCCTGAAAATTACCTAATCGTAAGTAAGTAAGTATAGTAATTAACATAAATAAAACGAAAAATATAGAAAAATAATACTAAAAAAGAAAGGTAGAGATGAAAAATGGAAGAGGGTTCGAAAAAAGGGGAGCAAAAAGCAGAGATAAGTGAAAAATAGGGAGAAAAAAGGGTGAGTGAGAGAGAAGGAAGGGAAATGAAAACGATTCAGAAAGGAAGAGATACAAAAAAGAGGAGAGATAGAGAAGGAAAAGAGAAGAAATGGGGGGAGATGATAGAGGGAGAAGAGGAAACAGGAACAAGGGATGTCGTTTCCGATTTATAACATAATAACATTTTTTTTTATTGTTGAACCATTTTACCTATAAAGCACGCCTCAACGTGTTCAAATCGAACTTAAACGCGTGTGTTTTAAAGTTACCGTGACAACATCAACAGCTCGAGAAACGAAGTCTAAATCTAAATCATGTCTAACTGACAATTTTTTTATTATTGATCTGACAGGAGTAGTTTGTAACGTCAAAACTTTTATTCGAACAATATTTAACAGTGTCAAATTTATAAATTAAAATGGAAAATGCCGTTGGTATTGTTTGAAATATCATTATTTTGATTTTTCAAATCTTAGGAAATGGTATTTAAATTAATACTTTTGACATTCACAGAACTCAATAAGGTTGAACTTCCATCAAAATACAATTTAGTTTATGTTTTTCTCATTTCCATGACAACGCAAGGTCCATCTATGATTTCTATTTCTTGTTGTTGTAGTAGTTATAGACCAGTATTTATAATATTTATATTTATAATAAAGTGCACCAATAAAAAAAATAGCGTAAAGTATTCGTGGATAACTCGCGCGATTATACGAGCACGACGGCGAAGCCAGAGTGCTCGAAATAGAGCAAGCGTTTTAAAGACCTTAATATACACTTCATACTTTAATATACTATTTAGATGATTATTTTGTGGAAAAAATATATCAATTCAACGGCAACCCCGAAAATACACAGTCACGCAATTAAATGAAAACTTTCTAATAAAATGTTGAAAACAGCCCCTGCCTTTTTTATTTAATAATAGTATTTATACAAAATATAACACCATAATAATATTTCTACAGCATGTTATAATAGAAATGTCTTCGTAAACAATTCACCTTCATCTTAGAGTCTCTAGCCATATTATCTATTAGAAGCCCGTTTTGCGTGATTAATCAGACAATCTGATTGATGTGTGAGATGAGTGGCAGGAGGTGGAATCACGAGACGTCATATTATATACGAACATTATAGTGGGAACACTTGTTTCCGTTACACCTGGACTCCCTGTGGATGATGAACCGCGTTGTTAGAGACCACCCGACAGTGTTGCCGGACACCTAATTTTTCTTTAGCACGTGCTAATTCGTCAACGTCCAATAAGGTCGGTATCAGGTTTGTAAATGATGGGGTTGATGATGTTGTTAAGAGGAAACACACATACCGTGGAATATCATGTTACGGTAGATTGTGTCATGTAAAAATTGGTTGGTAGAGTGTATTTTTTGAAATTTAAATGAATTTGTTTATAAATAAATTCTCTGGTTATTGAAACTTTCCTGTAATAGTGGTACATATTTTTCTAATCAGTTTTGTTTATAATTACAGTAGAATTAATCTTATCAGCCGTTGAAAAAAGTAAAATATGAAGTTCATGAGGCATTTAATGGTAAATAGTACCACCGTACACTAAGGGGGCATCCATTAATTACGTGAGATCAGAATGGGGGTGGGGGGGGTTCTGTAAAATCTTCCCAAATCTCATTTAAATCGGAGGGGGTATGAATGGTTCATTATTTTCCCGAATAATAAAAATAAATTTTGTTGAAAATATTTTTAGCTTCAACCCAACGTAAGGGGAGGGGCGGGTCCAGGCAAATCTCACAAAATTTCACCTAAGAAGGGGAGGAGTCTAAACTGATCGAAAAAAAGCTCACGTAATTAATGGATGCCCCCTTAACTACCGACAAATAAATTCACTTCGTCGATTTATGGGTTACTGAAAATTTCCTTACCCCTCCTATCGTCTGGCGAGTTCTGGCTAGTTTAAATCGAGAAAGTGTTGAGTACAAGGGTAGCACGCAATGCTAATGTGTTACTGATCGAAATTTCGGAAATATAATTTTTGTTTTGTATTCGTTTTTGTGAGCAGATCATTGTTTTTGCGTGAGCATTAAAATATTTATACATATTTTTATTATAAAGTTGTATTTAGTATAAATATTATAGTGACTTATTTCATTACTGTGGTATATTGTTCTGTTGATTGTCGCAGTAAACTGAAAGAGAGACCGTTTCTTAGATGCGCAAAAGACAAAATTAGGTAAGAAAAGAGGTAATTTAGTAGTATACAAGTAAACATTTTCTATTTTCCATATTATATCGCAGATGTGAAGCTTGGAAAAATGCTTTGGGTTTTAAAGGAAACCACCGATATGCCAATATAACGGTGGAACAATGTAATAATAGGATAAAAATTTGTAATTTGCATTTTTGCTTAATACAAAATTTGAATTGCTTAAAAGTACAGTTAGTTCTACGACTACAAACAATACCTATACTCCTCTAAAAGTGTTTACGACTGATTATAGTAAATCAGTAATACACGTATTTAACCACACGACTGTCCCTCGTAACTGTTGTATTATGATATCAGACCTGCAAGGTGCCAGTGAAAAGATGTACCACGCAAGTGAATTTACTTGTCGGTAGTTAGTGTACGGTGATAGTACCATCATAATATTCTATTCTATAGTGATCTCAAGAAAATTTTGAAAAATGGCATTTATTATCTACATATTTCTATCCCTTTCCATATAAAAATACGATTTATCAATTCACACAATTGAAACTAAATTGTACTGTTAAAAAAAACGATTCCAGAATTATATATCCACTTGTACTGCTCGTTTTTTGTACACTGTCTTTGAAGTGGGACGTGCAGGTGACATGTCCATGTGCCTGCTGTCTCTTTTTAAGCTCTTTTCGCATTGATCTGCAGGACGGACAAGGGCTTCGTACGATACGAAGGTAGCGACCTTCGGAAACATGCATGTCGAAACATCGTTATTGTTCCCATCTGAGCTCATTTCGTATTTAAATTTGTTTGATTTTCAATTTTTACGGTTGAATAAGGTTGAAAGGCAAAGGATGAAGATTTATTTAAGGAAAAAAATGATTTTTCCGTAGTTTCAAGGGAAACATTATGGTCTTATTGTTATTGGATCATTTTTTTTTTCTACTTGAAACAAATTTTTTTAAATCAAACAGTAATTTTTGTTTCTAAACATGGAAAATGTTGACAAATTATGATCGATAAGTGGACAAAAATAATTGAGAGTGAAATTATAAGGAAGCGTAACGTTTAGGCACATAGTGTTATGTAATAGGGAATAAAGATATGACACAGAGAGAGAGAGAAAGCTGATGTATATTCTGCTGGCTCTCCGTTTATGGAGTACGTAAATTCACATATAGTGTGTTGGCTCAAATATGGCTCCAATCACAATAAATTTAATCTTTTTTCCTTTTCTTTAATGTTTATTAAAAATTTTATCTGTAAGATAAATGTCTCATTTGTGGTGGGATATCGTTTAATATCTCAATTTGTTCCTCGTAATATTAATATTGGGTAAATAAAAGACACACCTCGTACATGAATGATTTTTGCCGCCTCGCCGCTACCTTTCTCCGAACAAACCTTCAAAAAGACCATTCTGCCGAGGAGACAGAGTCGGGATAAGTTTAGAGGTTGAAAATGTCACTCGGACAGCGCTGTCACTCTCTGAGATGTCTGGAACGACAGGTCTAGAACAGAACATTTCACGCCACTCCAACTTGCTTTGCCCCCCTTTGCCCTTTTAGCAACCCGAGCCCCAACAACATCACCAGACGTCCGACATCCCAATCGATACCTCCAGACTGAATGTTCCACTGCACTACAAAAGGTTGATCTTGCAACTTTATTATTTCGTTTCATTTTTAAGATTGACGGGCCGTTTAATTGGTCGGTATTTCGAAGAAATTTAAGTACAGGTTGTCCCAAAAAGTATTTAAATAGTTGAAAAATGTATTAAAAATCTTTTATTTGTGTATATGAATAAACAATGTATTGAAAATACAATTTAAATATTTGGGCCAGAACACTACATTAGTAATGACCAATTGCAAGTTAGAGAACTGTCATAATGTATTTTGTAAAAAAAGGAAGGAAATCAAAAGTTTATAAAAAAAATGAATTCGTAATTTATTTCAAATAACAATATTGTCTGTGTTATTACTTGAATAGAATTCTGCGGTGACAATACCAGCAGTTGACATAAATAACGAAAGAATAAACTTAATTTGGAATCGTTATTGGAACTTTATTGAAACTTTGTTGTCACATCTACTTATACAAAACGTCCGAAACGGGACAAGGCCAAAGTGATTGGGGAAATTTACCCTTCTGCCAATATCTGTTTTAACCTTGGTTTTAACATTTGAAAATGTAGTGGAATTTTAAATATAGTGGATTCTTTATGTTTCAAAACGCACTATTGTTGTATTGATGTATATGCATGGGGTGGCATAGGGGTAGTATGGACACAATTGTATATATAAATCCAATCAAAAGAATTCAATAAAACTTTTTTCGGTAAGACATTACCAGAATCATATAATAATATTCATTTTGTATCTACCATATTTCCATCTTTTATATCCCGATAATGGTAATGTCTTACCGAAGCTAGTAGGAAAAATTGATTGGTTCTATTTTGGACAATAAATTACATAGTGGTGTAGTTTTATTGAAGCATTTTGATCTGTATTTTTCTTCTCTTGCACATCCTCTGCCTCGCAACAGCCGATCATTTAGTTTAGCCACATAAATGGTTGGCCTTTTGAATATTGTTTCATAGAATGAGCTTCATGAAGTTCATAGGTTTGCACTCTTCAAACAAATAAAAGAAAAATAGCCGTTGACTGATTTCACCACTAGGGCTTTGCAGTATTAGATTGTTTTGCTAATTGTTAATAATGTACGAAGTTTTAAAACATTCTGACAACAATTATAGTACCTTTAGCATACACGGATGTGGTAATTATTAGTAATCGGTGTCAGTTTAATAAATACTTATGCAAAATTGATTGAGTAATAAAAGTCTTATGAATTATATGAATTATTTTTATGATTTATTGATTTCCAACCATTTTTCAAGTCAATTATATAAAAATGCAACCTTTTCCAAACTACAAAAGTCAAATACAGCAGTAACATAAAATTTGATTTATTATTCATTATGGCCATTAGCTGAGAGGATGGAGAGCTACTGTTAATAATTTACGAAATAAGTAATATATAACTACATTTTAAGGCCTATTCTGTTATAAATCTTCCATGTGTACGTTGACATAACTCAAAACAACTGTTGACTATAAAATGTTGTATTGAATTTCAAAGTTTATTACAGATTGCGTAAGATTTCTTGTACACAAATAGAGAATTTAACTTTATCGAATGATGGAACAAAATTAACTTTTGGCGTTTGGCGTTGATGAAACAAAAATTGAATAGTACAGGTCCTTTTTAACTGATTATTAATTTGAAATTAAAATAAAACAAAATTTCAAACATTTATTGGCAAATAGATATCTTCTTATTGAAAATAACCTTATGATACGTCTATGTAATCTTTAATAAACCAGGGCTTTTGTTATGTCCAAACCTTTTTCTATAGTTATAAAAATTATGGTTATAAAAGACCGACAGCAGTTACGTTTATGAAAATTTTTGAAAATATTATTCTGTAATAATATTAAAAATGACCATACAAGTTCTACATTAAAAATTAGATTCTATTACTCCCTTGTACATAAAAATAGATTATAATTTTATTTTTTGACAAAATTCCATTGGGAAATCAGCTAACATTTAACTATTATTGTCATCTTCCAAGGGATTTTGAAGAGTAAAGGTAATTTGATAAATAAAAATAGTATAATTTATCTTCGAACATCTTTGAAATTAGGCATTTACGAACCAAAAAAAATGTGTGAAATCATACATTATACGTAGTTACGACCAAAAGCGTGCGTAAATGACCAATGCTTTTTAAATGGGGTTTTCATTTTAAAACCTTTTTTTTAGCTACGTAATTATCGTGTTGCCTTGAATTTAGTCCTGGAGATGAATGCATTTCTTCGGATTGCACACCACCTAAAATTAGAATTCGTTGTGTATATGTTTGTTTATAGAAAATTCAAATTTATGCTTTTTAACCCTTTCAGAGTACATTTTTTTATTTTTTCTTCAAGTGGTCGTAGATAAAGTTTTGTATGACACTTGTGCGTGAAGTACTTTTGCTCACTCGTTGCGAAAAAGGCACTCGTTACGTTCGTGCCTTGCATTTTCGCAACTCGTCTGCAAAAGTATAACTTCACGCACTAGTATCATAAAATATATATAAAGGGTGAGTCATATGAGCAGCCTGTACACTGTACATACTCCTCGTATGGAGACCCTATGGGGAATGTCAAATGGCCAAGCTCCCATATTTGAATAACATATATAGGAAGGGAGGAGGTTGTGCATTTTGACTAATATATTTCTAATCATGAGTTTTGAAGGACGATTTGGATTTATTCCATATTTTGGCAAAACGTTACATTCCTATCACCTATTAAATGATTTATTCAAACTAGAAAAAGTATTTTTGTCGATTTTGAGCAGAATTCAATTCAATTCAATACTAAATTGTTCCATAAAAAATCCCATACCATCTGGATGATTAAAAAATTAAAAAATATGTTTAACTCCATTAAAAAGTGACATAACTTCCACTATACGAGCATCAGCAATAAATACTTAATAATGTTGAACACTGGAAAAACGTGAAGGTTCTTTTTTTTATTTTTTCAAAACAAATGACTGAATTTTTTCCGGAAACGAATTATTCCTTCTTTATCGAGTTGACAGAGACACAGACTTGAAATTAATTCCCATCGAACTGATATATATGCAGCATCGCTTTTAATTTAAAATACAACAGTTTTGCATGTCACTAGTCCGAAAGTGACGAAGGTTCCTCCTATATACGAGAAAGCGATTCGCAAAAAAATGTAGCAATAAGATTTATAGAGCAATGGACTCGATGATCAAGTGAGCTGGCATTCTCGGCGTGGCTGCCTTGGATTCGAAGTTAATTTCAGTCAGAGCTGACTGACACATGGCGAATTCAGAATTTTATTATCTGGACAGAAAAAAGCGGATGGAGAGCATACGGAATGAGAATAGGAAAAACTCGGAAGATGTTATATTTATAGAAATGAAAAGGACTTTCATAAACGGGAAATATGAAAATTTTTCCAGTAATCAACGGAAACTTAATTATTAATTAGCTCGCTTCTAATACAGACGCAATCACTCAATTGTCAATTTTGTACTCTATTTTAAAATGATTGATATTCAGTGTTGTCGACAGCCTATAAAAAAGGTTTTTTTTTCATGCTGTTTCGAGGAAAAAAAGGTTAATTATATTTCATTATTATCTTATGAATATTATTATTTGACTTCCAGTATCTTCATGCTGAATTACGCCAGACCCAAACAAAATACAATCATCATGGAATATTATGAATCATATGCTCAAAGATCTTCCTCCTAGATGTGATATTTTGGGTAATTTGAAAAATTCGAGCACGAAAAAGTTATTAAAATCATAAATCGAGAAGAAACATAAATACTGAATTTGCAATACCCTCGAATAAACGTATTTAAAGTAGACACAGATAGTTCCTACTACAGTCAAATGCAGTCTTAACATGCGGGTCATACGATTCAACAAAGACATACTCACCGTTTTTGTTTTCTTTTATTGCGTTTAATCATAACTTCCGAATAAAATCCGTAAGATGAATAAGACAGACTATGCAATTTTGACGGGAGAGAAAAGGATATGCATTTAGTTTTCAGCGATTCTAAAAAGTCTTTCAGCAGAGAAGTTTCTATTTAAATGTCAGTTATGTCACTTTGACAATTCAAAATGACAATATGAATAATTTGAGGAAATTTTCCGGTAAAAAAGGTACTCAAAACACATTCGTCTCCGGTAAAATTTTGGAATAATATCTGCATACCAGTAGGATTTTTGCAAAATATTGTGGTATATTTTCTTGTTGAATGTTAAGCTGTGTCTAGATTAACATATTATGAATTTTTTTTTTCGTGTAAAGTGAAAATAAAAAATGACCGCGCCTGGCGCGGTGCTGGCATATGGTTTGTTATTTTGTTCCACCACCGCACTGGGCGCATTCCGATTTTCGATGATAATTTTTACATTTATTTTGTTGTACAAAACAACGTGATAATTATTTTTAAAAAAGAACAAAAACTTGAAATGCATGGAACATGAATGAAACAAATTAATTAAATACAAGATTTTAAAACTATATTCAAAATTTACGTAACACTAAATAACAAATTTTAATCATGGAAGAGTCTAAAACAATTTTTTAAACACAAACCAGGTTCATTTGGACACCGAGAACAGTAAAAAATTGAATCCTTCCGTATTTTGCTGGTATCCCAACAATATTTACATCGTCTTCTTTTTATTTTGTTGTCGAGACCTTTTGGGCAATACAGTGGTAAATGTCCAACTGATGTTGTTCTCATAGGCGGTGATTTTGGTAATGGTCCTAAAAGGCTTTGAATAACAGAAAGTCGAGAATCGTATAATGATATTTTTCTCACGTTTCCATTATTATAGAGGAAATGTGCATTATTTATTATTATTTGGAAAATATGTATTCCCAATTTTTCATACCACCGTATACACTTATATTCACATCTGTGGTACTATAAGCATTTGATCACTTAAGTCAATACCAACTTTATATTTATTGCATTTAGCAATTAATTCAGGTTTGACGGATTCAATTCGTCTTCGAGATCTTGTTGCAGTCATCTGATCACCAAATTCTGAAGATATCATGCATATTTCTCGTTTATCTTTCCATTTGGTAATACATAATATGCCTTCAGGACTATACATACTTGATTTTTTCTAATTTTTTTTTGTCATCAAATTTTGAGGATTACCTTTTTTGTCTTGTTGCAATGTGCCTGTGACGTATGTACTAGCTTCAAGTAATCTTTTAGTCAATTATTATAAAAGTTATCCATATACAAAGCATGGCCAGTGTTCATATGACTCTCCATTAATTTCAGTACGACTTTTTGTGTGTGATCTCCTCCTTCAATTGTACGATCTTGTGAACCACCGTAGACGATTAACTTTTTAATAATTCCAGTATATTGCACGGTGATCCCAACTAGGTATTTGAAACAGAATTACTTGGCGTTAGTGTGGTAAATACAAAGGTTTTCAGATTTTTTTATTGGCTATTCAACGTCGTTGCCGGTCAAAAAAAGGAAGATATGTTTATGAACATGCAATAGCAAAACTAAGTTGATATCAATTAGGAATATCTAGTGATGGTGATGTGGATTATACAGCGTGTTAATTATTGTTATGTGCTTTTTTAGTGGATGATTCTTAGACTCAAATGATAAGGTCACAAAACTTTTACAACCATGTATATCAAAAACCAATCTTCTGTGGACATCTTTATATAAACTTTTCGACTCAAAATTTGCCCAAGAATCTTATTAACACCCTATATTGGTATAATAAAATTAATAAACATGCTACTGACTGCCTATTTTCGTTTTGAGAGAATCAGTATAAATTATTGTTATTGGTACCTATAGGGTAAAGGCTACATTAACGCGCGATCGGCAGTGCCGTAGACGAAACCAAGTATTCTCTTAAAGGAATTACACCTTATTTTATGTACCATTACATTTTCAGTACTCTACATAACATGATACCATCAATTTAGACAAATATTGAAAAATAGGTCGGGACCGCGCCAGGCGCGTTGGTGGCACACGGTAAGGTTTACAACAACGCGCGACGCGCTTTGCCGGAGACGAATGTGTTAATCTAATAGATTATTTAGATAATGAATGAAAAAGTGGAAATTCGTCAAACAGTGTGCAGGAAATATCAACCATCATTATTTTCTCCGGGTGTATTTGTAATCTCACATTTTGGTAAACTCCGTGTCTTCTGATTTGATACATATGATTAGTGACCTTTGAACCCGCACGATAAGAGCGCTTTTGACAATATCATCATCTACATTGATGAATCAAAAATGGAATATGGTTCGCATTATCTACTTTGTCTGTAGAAGTGCTATTGATTATTTTGAAATAAAATATAAAACGTAAGTAATCTTTAAAATTTTGTTAACCACTTAGGCATTCTACAGCGCCGCAGTGGCGCGGAAGTTTTTTGAAATAACGACTGATTTCCAGTTTCAAATTAAATTTACCACAAGAAATAGTAATTTAATTTCATATTTAAACTATAAATCGTTCTCAAGTTGACAATTTAAAATAAATTCCCGCTTCTGGAACATCATTCGAATAAAACGGCGCCACAAATCTTCGATTAGGTACGAACAAAACCATTTTTGGTGACGTTTTCAGTCCATCGAGATCAATTAATCGCTTCTAAGGCGCATAAAAAAAAGTGTCGATGGTAAACATTAATCTCAGCTGTCCATCTTTCTTCACGTTATACCTGTTCGGTAAAGAATGATGCAGGTAGATATCGCTGGACCTTGTCTTATTCACAGTGGTTTTAATTGCCTGCATTCTCATGTTTGGAAATGTTTTCACTCTACTGCTACCATTCTACTTGAAAAGATCCTTTAATTTCGAAGAAATTTGTTTGTTATGTTACATTTTCCCACTGTAGTATGTATATTATAACAGTACTATTCGTACTTTGGGGGTTCTATTAGTACCATTAGGCACCGTAGATCGTACTTAAGAATTGATAATTAACAAACTATCATAAGACGTATTAACTACGTTTCGATGTAGTAACAGCTCCACGAACCTATCTCTATTGTAGAATATTACGTCATGCGCGGTAAACCAGATTTGGTTTGAAATAAAGGCATACTGCTAAGTGTAGGGTGCATAAAAAAGGACTAGAATAGGCGTAAGACACGTTGTTAACCTTTGTTCTATTCGAAAAAAGTTATTTATCTTTAGAACGTTATGTATAAAGAAACTTGTCAAGATACAAAACTAACTATCGTCATAGCCAATTGAAAATAATTTATTTTTATATGTTTGTCGTACAGCTTCTCTTCTGCTTCATTTGATTGACGAATGTTTGTTTAGAATATTTAATTGTGTCATTTTTCTTGCCATTTCGAAAAATTGTTGTCAATTATTTTTATATAGCACGTTAAAAATTACTTTTTAAAATTACGTAGCAAAAATAAATTTAAATAGCATTCAACTATTATTATAAATTCAAAAAGACACCCCAAAAGTTGATAACTTTAATTATTGAATACATTTCAAATCAATGATTCTAAACATCGACGCAATCTGGGATTCTTATCAGTTTTATTTATATTAGAAAAAAATCCACAATGGGTAGATTTAGTTTGGTCAAAGTTCCAGTGTAAAACAGAGCATAAATCTAAAATAATAGCTGCTACAAGATTTACATCCTGCATATCCTGAATGAGCATATTTGATATGAGGCTGAGACTGGCAGCCGGAGCTAGAGCAACCGGAAGTAATCGTCGTTAACTTCTGAATTTGGGAATTACAAAAAATGTTCTATACGCATCATGAAAATTTTGTTTTATAGTCCAGTAAATGAAGGCGAAAAATACCGTCAACATGGGCATCTGGTCCAGCAAGAATTTTTTTTTTAATTTGCAGGTAATAGTAGGTACATTGAACCCCCAAAATATCAGGTGCTTGAAATTTGTGGGAGGGTCGGAAAATGGCTCTAGAGATCCCGAAAATCCGTTTTCCGCCGATATCTCCCGAACTACGATCCCTAGAGAATTTTTGTTGACAAAAAATGGAGAGCAGTTCATTACCTACAAAAGTTGTCCCAACGATTTTTTTCGTTACACCAATATATTTTGCAAAAATGGTGGTTGAAAAGTTCGCAGTTTTCTGAAACTTGAAAACTGACGCTTCTAGCCCAAAATCTGGGATGAGGGACCCTGAAAATACACCAATTTCTATGTTTAGGCCTCTATTGTACATGGCGCCACCTTGCATTTTCGCAACCGCGAAATAATTAACGCCATGAAAAGAATCATGAAAATGATCGATCTCTTACCCGCTCTCGGGGTCAAAAAAGTTATTGCTTTCTTAAAAATTGAGAGCCTGGCCTGCTTTTATTGGACAAACCAATCCTAGGAATGATTGTGTGCGAAAAGGATTGAAAGTAGACGCTAAAATTGCGAAAATAACTTTCCGTATGTAGCGGGAACCCCAAGTTCCGCGGGTTTGCCTGGCTAGAACCAGAAATTTTTGGGAGATTCAAGCGTCCGCAATGATGCTCGATAATAAATTGCTTATTTTTACAATTTTTTAAAAAATTAGTAATTTACTTGGGGACGTCATGTCCTCAGAGCGTGCTCTCTATAAGCCGGCCTGGAGCTCAATTTTGGGTCGGCGCTCGGGCCATTTATCTCGAAAACTATCCAATTTTTCGAAAAAATGCTGGGAACCATTTTTGTGGGTAAGGAACTGCTCTTTATTTTTTGTTGTAACAAAAATTCTCCAGTGGTCAAATCTCGGCAGATATCGCGGGAAAACGGATTTTCTGGAATTTCAGAGCCATTTTCCCACCCTTCCACAATGGTCAGGTACCTGACATTTTGGGAATTTAATGTGCCTACCATAACCTGTAAATTTAAAAAAAAATTGCTCTTGCTGGATCAGTTGCCCCTGTTGATACATTCGTTTACTGGACTGCTCTGATAAACAAACCAAACTTCTAGTATTAACGCTACTAAAGCCTGCGCCGTCTCCACTGTCGAAAAATTAAAAAAATGTTTTATTTTCTATACGAATTATGGAAATTTGATAAATTTTTTATGGTGCTCTAATAATTAAACTAAACGTTTAGCTATCTACATAGGTACTGTTGAAAAAAAATGAAGAAATACTAAATTTCACAAAAAATATAGATTCTATACGCATAATAAATATTTGATAAAATTTTTCCGAGTACACTGCTTGAAAAACTTCGTTGAAATTTGATATTTTATTATTGCTTTTTGCAGTTTCTTTATTCAAAAGGTAACGATGATTGCACCTGGCTGTCAGTTTCAGTGTCATATACTTAATTATTATGTTACCAGATTTAACGGCTCAATAACTACTTAGCTAGAGCTGAATTATATAAAGAGCTTTTGTTATCTAATACAGCTTGTAGCCCAAGGAGTAGTTATTTCTTTTTTCGGTAAACGTAAAAGTTTTGAATGAGAACTATACATTTTTTGAACTTATTGCTTGAATTAATATCTACATTCGATTTAATGCGGTACAATAATCGCAAAAGAAATTTTAGAGAAATCAATGTTATCGAGACTAAATGAACTAAATAATTTCCGCTTCCTGTACATTTATGGTCTTAATGAATATTATGACCAATTATAGATGTAATTAAAAAGATTTATTGGGGAAAACGATTCAAAAACCAGCAAATGAAGTGTTTAACGGAAAGGAAATAAACTTACTGCATAATGATATTAAGAACGATTAAACTTGATAGTCTTAATTTTAGAATTAAATATTTTTCTTATGCAGAAGATTTAGTACCAAAATAATTAATCTAGACGAATTCAGAATTTAATTTATATTCCAAAGGTGGGAGAATTTTTAGCTACTACAATACGAGGTCTATTCATTGATAAAATCTCTGCTCGATATTTTATTGACCTGTATTATCATCAACTCAACATTAATGTTATTATATTTTGCATTGTTCTTCGTTAAAACTGCGACATCACAAACTAATCACGCACATGACATCATTTATTGAATTTTATTATAGCACTTGTTCGATTATCACTAATGAATTTTTATATTTTTATTTCAGAACCGTAAAAAAACGTTTTAAATGTTATTAAAACGACAGAAATGGGCAAGAAAAATAAATAGGTAATATCAACCTCTTTTGACAAACTCGTCGACAGTTATACCCGGTTTGATGTCATTCCACTTACTTCTTTTATTACCATACGTATAAAACAGATTGACAAGATTTATAGCGATGACTAATAGTTTAAAATTGGCATTTCCATATGGCCACAGTTATTTTTTGTATCGATAAAATAAATCAAGCAATAAATAACCATTAGTTATGTTTTCTATATGAGAAACGAAATATGTCGTGAATGTTATTTGTTTTAGAACCGCAGAACTTCTGGCGCATTCGCCATTATATTCCCAGACAAACACGTCCACAATATACTGACATTGTAAAATTTCAATGTTTGGGTAACTACTAGGTAACTACATCGTAGGTCCAATATTTATTGAAGGTAATTTGAATGGTTAAACTCATTTAACTATGTTGGAGACAGATAATGGAGGATATATTATATATATAAATGTAAATTTCTGTTATTAATTATCCAGTTTTGACAGAAATAAATAAATATCAAAAATGAAATTTATGCCAGAAATTATAAAGTTCGACAGCAAGGTTATCATCAATAATCGAGTCAATAATTATAAAAGTTAGGAAAACCATTAAAAGATTTTTTTATTTTAATTAAAGAAAAATAAAAATTAATTAGACCTTAATTTTTGTAATGGAATTAATTAAAATAATTAGCGTCAATCATTAGCCGGCACAATAAATCGTTATTTATTTACAATTTTGATATAAAAATTATTATGATTTAAATGTATTCAAGAATTTTATACATCTTTCAATACGATTTCGATAAAATTTATCACTTATAATTGCACAAGTGGTTTGTATTTTATCGGGTAAATTTGGGTTGTTCAATGAGAAACTGTTTTCTAACCTAAAAACAATCCACCTTCGGTGTCGTGTTTTTAATAGTTGACAGTTATTCTCGTCAAATTGCTAAAGGAAACAGTTTAAAATTTGAACAACATAAATTTACCCAATATCAATACAAACCTCGAGTGTAATTCGGCAGGACAATTTAATGAATGAGAAATTTCGAAACATATCAATGCAAACTTTATTTATGAAACATTAAAAATAAACATATATTTTTTTTAATGTACAATTATTAAAAACGCAGAAATTGAAATGAATAAGTGAAAAAACCACTAGTGTTTTTGTCAACAGTAAAAACACAAGAGCTTTTTTTTATCGGATAAATTTCTCTTTGCAACGAAACAGTTTTGACAATCAGTAATTTAACGAGAAAAACTGACATGATGAAATCGCGACACCGAAGGTGGAGCGATTTTATCTAATGTCAGTTTTCCGAGCAAATTTAGTGATTGGCAAAACTTTGAGTTAAAGAGAAATTTTTCCGATAAAAGAAAAGCGCGAGTGTTTTTTGGCAAGATAAATTAACGACAGAATATATGGATGAACATACAGAAGATATCTTTAGTAACTTGACTCATTGTCATTGTGTAAAAGTGACGTCCGCTTACTAGATATTGAGGAAGAGGAGTTTTCATCGCGATAAAAAAGGATGCACCTTTTTTATCGATGTCAAAGTGACAATAACATTCCCAGGTATAAGACATTTTAACATTGGAGTTAATTTATCGCTGTAAAAGTTAAAGCTAACTTTTGCCGCTGTCAAAGTGACGATTGCACTGTGGCATATGCGATTTTTTATACATGAATCAAATTGTCACAATTAAAAATCTGTAGTGTTATGGGATTTATCATAGAAATATTTATGATAGGTAATACACCTGTCAAAATTATACATAAATATCTGATTCTAATTATCATCACTTGAAGACTGATGGGTTAGCAAGGAAGATGCCAAAACAAAGATAATATGACAGCTTGCTAGCTGTCATGTCTTCTAGTAGTTTCGCTAGCTCTTCCATCTCCATCAGATAACCTCAAAATATGACCTGACTTTGATTAGCACAAAAAAGTGAAATTATTTTTGTTTTTCAAAACTTTATAGGTATTTTTTAGAAAATATTAATGACCTGAATGCTGCATTCTGTAGGTACTTTTTAGAACCTCTACCAATTTTTATTTATTTTAATTTAAAACAACTTTATTTGTTTTTTGGTACCATGAAATTCTTCTTGCCAAGTAACCTAATCTTTGAAAAATTATTATTTTAAAGAGTTTCTACTGCCCTTTGAGGGTATTTTACATAAGGAAATTATATATTCAATTTTCTCTAGTCAGATGTTTTAAGTTGGATGGTGTCAAGGAAATTTCAATACGGATGATTACTAACAAAAATTATTGAGTTAATTACGTTAATGAATAAATTCCAATATATTCATTTATTTAGAAAATTAAATGAAATGAAATTAAATTGAAATTGTTATTATATATATATGTCTCACTTTGATTACTTATTTTTGTTTTCTCAAACCACTTACACTAGAAAAATTAGGAGAATATTGAAGTTAATACCAATTTACATTGTGACTATTCAATAACAAAAACAAAATACAGAAAATGAAGAATTAGAAATTTTTAGTATCTTCGTTGAATTTTTTTTTTTCGTCACATTGACAATAAACACGTGATTCTTTCTTTAACTTAGAAAGTTTTAAATACATTAATTTTCTATTTATGTAAATAATAGTTTTACTAAGAATAAAAATGTCAATCATAATATCCAAAAATATTAATTTTAAGTTAATTTATTCAAATTTTTATAAAAACCGAAACTTTTTCTTTATGTACAATATTTAATCAAATTTTATTATCATTTTATTAATTGGTAATTCAAAAAAAATTTAAAACTCACCAAGAAATGTGTTGATCTTCCTGATAAAAATATTCACGGGTACACTTTTGCTTCTCATAATTACAAAATTCAACTTCCCACCACACAAAATTCCCGAAAAAAAAATAAACAAAAAACTATCCTCACATCATTCGAAAACAAAACTGATCACGATATTCGTAAGCGAAAGCGAAAACTCGGAACGCCAGAGCGTGTGCCTTCTCTTCGAGATCTCGCAGCGAACTGTTTACAACGCGCTCTGTCCCTACGACCCCCTAGAAGGTTCAACCCCCTCCCTAGCTGCCCTCAGAAAGGGCAGTGAAAAGTCAGGATATGAGTGGTCGTGACGTTTCGCTCAATCCCCTACCACCTTTCTTCGACAAGATGAGACGGGTTGAAGACAAGACAGTCACCGGCAGGTCCACTATGAGATGTGACGAACCTGTATGTTGAGATTCATCTATCTGTCTGTCGCATACGTTGTACGACTGACAACATGGGTTTGACGAGGAGTAAAACTTTGAGATGTTTTTCGAGATAGAATTGTAAGAATGGAGGGGAGATACACCGAGTCCAGTGACGGATATTTGATGTGATAGTATGTTTTGTTTATAAATGTAGCTTTAACTTTTATTAATTGGGACTTTTCATCATGTTGAAATATACGTACGTGTGGGATGAAGTAGTGTCAGAAAAAAATTCTTAATGTTGGAATTAGTTCGTTATAAATGTAGGAAATATATTTACGTACTTTAGGTAGTTATTGTGATGAAATTTGTTTGTAGAATGTAGAGCCAAAGTTATTCTAATTCAATTATCTATATTTATTACAAACTGTTCAATATTGCCAATAAAATTATGTTACATGGTGGAACTTGTCAAAAAGTTGTACATGAAAATTAGTTTAGTAACTGAACACCTGAAAATATCGAAAGCTTCTGAAAAGTCGCTGAAGACTTCACTTTGGGCTCAATTTGTAGGTCACGGCAGATGTTTTTAAACGAGAAAAAACTTGACGAAATTGAGTTTACGGAAGGAGAGGAAAATGGCCCCCTTAACTCTGGAAAACGGGTTTTTCGCTAATATCTGGCTAAATATGCGAATTAGAGAATTTTTCTTCAGTTAAAAAATGAAGATCGTCTTATTAGTGGTTCCTATCATTTTTTTCGAAAATTTGATAGTTATCGAGATAATGAGACCTAAAAGTCTCCTATTTTCAGCTGCTGATAGATGCTCTGCCTGTAGGAATTCTGCTGTCTATATATTAACTTGTAAGCGTGCGGACGAATTGTTCCATAACTCGGCAAAAAGTTGACATTTTCCTATGATTCAAAGTTCATCACAATGAGTAGACCCGTAGCTATCATTCCATGTGACTTGCAGCATCCCGTTCGTACTTGACAAAAATATTTAAAAAGCGGTCAAAGCTTTTTTCCACAATATTTTGAGACTATTTCATTAATTTGTTCATATTTTTTTAAAAATAGATCAATTTTTTATGAAAACGCAAGAAAGATATTGAAAGAAAATCTCTGAGATTATTCAAGACCTCCTAGGGTTTCATTATTTAAAAAAAAAAATTAGGATAAAGGACAATTTTTTTTTAATTAATGATACAGTCTCAAAATCTTGTGGAAAAAAACGTTGACCGCTTTTTTAAATATTTTTGTCAAGTACGGGCGAGCTGCAAGTCACATGGAATGATAGCTACGGGTCTTCCCATTGCGATGAACTTTGAATCATCGGGAAATGTCAATTTTTTGCCGAGTTATGGAACAATTCGTTCGCCCCCAGCATAGACAGAATTCCTACAGGTTGAGCAGCAGCTGAAATGAGGAGACTTTTAGGTCTCATTATCTCGATAATAATAATAATAATAATAATATAATATTTATTCAACTAAAATTTTTGACAACTGATAGATATACAACAGTACATATATGAATAAATATACTAATCACAGAAGCAGTGTATAAAGCTGCTTGTTTTGTGATGTAAAATAACATTTAACATTTAAAAATATTTACATTTCGTAATGTTCGATATTGTTCTAAGAATAAAATTTAAAATTAATGTGTGCGACATATTCGGGAATTTTTGACTACAATTAATGTGTGCGATATATTTGGGAGTTTTGGACAAAATTTAATGTGTGCGACATATTCGGAATTTTCTGACATACAGCAATGAGAGAAATAAAGTGAAATTTTATAGTGTCAGGTTCGTTGAATTATTGTCTCTATTTACGATTTATTAGATCGGAAAATATTGACCTCTCCGTTTCAGTAATCCATTTTTTAATTTGCTTTTTATATTTACTATATTTGTTTATAGTTTTTAAGTGTTTGGGTACCATTGCATAAATTCTTGGTGCTAAGTAATATGCATTTCTCTGCCCAATAGTCTTCACACCTCTAGGCCGAATAACACCATCGTGGTGTCTGGTATTGTAACAGTGACTATATGAAGTAAGTACATCTCTCTCTTTATAAATGAATAATAGAATTTTTTGCAAGAAGAGCTGTCGAATATCTTTGATTTGTAACTCATTATACAATTTATCTGTTGAGAATAGAATATTTTTACTGTATATAATTCTTAATATCCATTTTTGAACTACATGTACTCGGTTTAGATACTGGTCATACACCCCTCCCCATCCCAATAAACCGTATGACAAAATAGATTCCACCATAGCAAAGTATACTGATTTTAAACTCTTAATATCTAGAAAATCTTTCAAAATTCTAAACTTTGGTATGTGACCTCTAATCTTATTTACAATTTCTTTACAGTGTAGGTCCCATCTTAAGTGTCTATCTATTAGAACGCCTAGATATTTCACTTCGTGCCCCTCACATATAGCAAGATCATTTCCTACATTTATTGGACCTAATTGTGGTAGTCCTGTTGTGTATGAACAAAACGGTAGGTATTTGGTTTTTTTATAATTTATTGTTAATTTATTATATTGTAACCATTTTTCTAAATTTTGAAAATCGTTTTCTATTTTACACTTCATATCCACCCATGAAGCAGATGTATATGTAATTACAGTGTCGTCTGCAAAACTGGTTATTGTACCCTGAAGATTCAAGGAAAATATACTGTTAACGTATAGAAGAAACAAAACTGGTCCCAAAACAGTACCCTGGGGAACACCGTATGTTACTTTTTGTCGTGTACTGAATGTTTCATCCATGGTGACCATTTGAACTCTATCGGATAAGTAACTTTTTATTAAGTTATAAGCGCTGCCTCGTATTCCATATCTGTATAATTTTTCCATAAGAATTTTGTGACATACCGTATCAAAAGCTTTGGATAAGTCTAAGAAGACACTCACCACGGGAACATTTTGATCTATTGATTGGTAAATAATAGATGTTAGATTGTAGATAGCATCTTCAGTAGATTTACCCTCTCTGAACCCATATTGATGTTCTGAAATGATATTGTACCTCTTTAACTATCGAATTTTCGAAAAAAATGATAGGGACCATTTCTGTAGATAATAAGACGATCTTAATTTTTTATTGAAAGAGAAATTCTCTAATTCGCATATTGAGCCAGATATTAGCGAGAAAACCCGTTTTCCAGTGAAAATCCAAGAGGTTGCAAGTAGACAAATATTTTGTACGTAAATAGCAAATTGGATGTAGGTAATTTTCACAAATTGATGTTTTTCTAAGAAAAAGACTAATTGTTTGGATCCGTACTTTGTGGAATCTACTCATATCACTCTTAGAGATGAATAAAATAGTATATTAAAGTATAAGTGGATATTAAGGTCTGTTTTAAAGACCAGTTATCCACGAATACTTTAACGCTATTTTTTTTTATTGATGAACTTTGAAATTATAAATTCTGGTCTATAACTATTACAACAACAAGAAATGGAAATCATAGATGGAAATAAGAACTAAATGTCAAATGGTTGAATTCGTGATGTATATGATGTATACCTTGCGTTGTCATGGAAATGAGAAAAACATAAACTAATTTGTATTTTGATGGAAGTTCAACCTTATTGAGTTCTGTGAATGTCAATAGAATTAATTTAAATACCATTTCCTAAGATTTGAAAAATCGAAATATTAATATTTCAAACAATATACCAACGGCACTTTCCATTTGAATTTATAAATTTGGCAATGTTAAATATTGCTCGAATAAAAGTTTTGACGATACAGAACTACTCCTGCAGATCAATAATAAAAAAAATTAACATTTAGACATGATTTAGACCATACCTAGATTTAGACTTCGTTTTTCGAGTTGTTGATGTTGCCACGGTAACTTTAAAACACGCGCGTGTTTTAAATAGGTAAAATGGTTCACCAATGAAAAAATAGTTATTTATGATATAAGTGTTAAAAGTACATTTTTAAGGCACGCAGAATGCAGAATGAGCGAAGCGAATTCTGCAATTCACATGAGTGCCTTGAAAGGTACTTTTAACACGTATTTCATACAATATTTTTTCTACAAACGTTCAAAAAATGCAATAATACAGTTTGAATTAAATTTTTAAAACCTTTATTAAATATTTTGACGTTTGCTTTCAAAATTTGACAATTCACTTTTACCAGCAGTGCCATAAACATTTTAAGGCACTCAGTGTCTTAAAGTGACATTTTTAAGGCTTCTATGGAGTGCTAAGTGCCATAAACATATTAAGGAACTCAGTGTCTCAAAGTAACATTTTTAAGGCTTCTATGGAGTGCTAAAAATGACATTTTTAACACGTTTATAGAAAAATATTATTAAACTTCATAATTATGTCGATAATGTCGTATATCATCGTCAAAATGACAGAAGTTACATTTGATGTAATACCGACGTGAAGTTCAATATTCTTGTTTATATTTCCTCATATAAAGATTGTCCTACAGTTCTGGATATAGTTTACCCAAGTTTGTAGTTTTTCTAATAATATTCTCAACCTTCAAAATAAAATAAATCACTTATCCGTATGTAATTTTTTTTCTCACAAAACATAAAATCTAGCATCAATCGTCCGTTCCTTATAAATTTAATACCTCATATTTCATCCCAGAAATAAAGTGATGCCCGTCCTACTGGAAGTTAAGTGCAGTACCCAGCACTCTTCCACCGTATAAGATACCTCCCAATTCCGATGCAACTCTCGGATTCCACTCGTTAGGCACTTTGCCAACAATTGCAGCGGAATGAAATTCGCAAATGTTTCGTATTTTTATTATTAGACCATCTCCCCGCTTCTTTATTACGCAAAATTTGCATCGACAAAACTTCGAAAACTCTTCGGAGGAACATTGACGGGAGATGAAAGGGTGA
>CAJUYI010000243.1:7593-31920 GCA_910591695.1 Galerucella pusilla | reverse complement strand
TTTCAGTTTGGTGTTTATTTTTTATTAAAAATTAATTAAACGTCAAAGTGACAACTGGATTAAAAATGTCGCGAAGCTTTGGTATTGCATCTAACGATTCAATTAATTTACCAATTATTGTACTTTTCACAACTGTAGTTTTAAATAAAAATGAAAAATATTTTATCAAAACTAATAAAGTTTGTATTGAAAATTATTAAACGTCAGATTGACAATCGATTTTTTGATATCTACAAAGTAAAAAATTATCTTATCGAATACTCCTCGGGTCTTGATAAATACTCAAAAAATTTTGTCGTAGAGAAAAGATAATAGCTCTCGGCCTGTGGCCTTGGGATATTATCAAGGAACACGCTTTCATCAGCATTCTCTATGACAAAATTACCTCGGGATTGTCAAGACCCTAGGGGTATTACTACTGATTATTACTTCAAATATCCCCATTTTACCATTTTAAGTCAATCCTTTTTAATATCTATAAATTTCATACTTTTTGGTTTCAGTTTTATGCAGTTTTTCAAAGAAAGGTAACTTATTGGTTAAAGATTTGTGTGCCATTTTTGCAGACAATTGAAAAACTGTATGGAACATGTTAATAAGGTAGATTTATTGTTCTTGTACCTACCTAACCTGCTTTAACAAGTCGCAAGTACATCCAAGTCAAAAAATTGTGGAGGCTATAATAATGGGAATTTTGTGCTAAAATTTAGTAGGCAAACTCTCAGATAATAAACGAATATGGAAAAAAATCGGGGAGCAAGTATCTACTATGTTTTGTTTACAAGGGTATCCGAAAGTTAGGGTATCAAAATTTCGAGAAAATAAAATTTATTTTTAATAATACGGAAAAATTGTGGGGGGATGTTCGAAATCTACGGGGTATTAGTGAATTTCCATATTATAAAAGTCCAAAATACCTTGGTTCCGATTTTGTAAATTCGAAAATTCAAAAATGATTGGTGAAGTTAAAATCGCAAGTACATGCTTTAAGTCAAAAAATCGTGGATGCAATAATAATGGGAATTTTGGGCAGAAATTTGAAAGACTCACTCTCAAATAATGAACGAATATGGAAGAGAAGAACGTATCTACTCCCTAATAACACAGTATTTACCTGGGACATACCAATAAAGTACTACTAGTGTTTCAATGTTTCCAACCCAGGTGGGATGTTCCTAGAATGTTTTTATTGGTACATAAATACGATTGATAGAATGCAACATCAGTGGGATGTCCCTAGAATGTTTCTCTTGGTACATAAACATGATTTCCATAAAAAATATACAACTCGTACAAACTCATTTGTCAATACTTGTAAATTGTCTTTAAACTTTAACAATGTTTATTAAATCTATAAATACCTATTAAAATATTATTACTGACGATGCTTCAACTTTGCAGAGAGGAAAAAGAGGATTATAAGAAAAAGAAGAAGACTTAATTTGCGAAAAGTAAGGTTAGAAGTAGAAATGTGTTGTTTTTGTGGTAAAAATAAGCGGTAACATTGTGTTGTGAGTGTTGTGGCTCACTTATGAAGTGAGTATTTATATTGGATACTAAAATGGATAGTCAGAAAAAATAAAATCATTGAATAAATATAGTCAGTGCTTTGAACGACTGAAAAAAGGTAACAGCAATGATATTGACAATGGAGAACTGTCTACCAGTGGGTCAAGCGGTTATAATCCTCAGTCTCATTCGTGTACTCCTACTTCTTGTGCCCAGGATAAGAAAAACAAAATAACTTATCAAAACAAACCGAAATGTCACGGGGAAAATGTTAATTCAAATAACAGGCAACTAAGGTTCATGGTTGCTAATACTTGTTTACTAATGTTTTATTTCTCTATACCTAGTAAAAATGTTACATGTGGTTTTTGGAAAATTTGGTTAGAAATGAGTAATAAATAGCTCTTGTTTTAAGAAATATTGAAATGTTTTATTTGTACCTAGTGATTCCACTTCCAGTGTATTTTTAGAAACGTTTCTTTGATGTTCTGAGCAAAGTACCCCGAATGTTCCTAGTAAATCCTATGTCATCCTAAAAACATCCTACTGGGATGTTTGTAGAACTTTGAAAATGATGACATGGCTGTTAACTGAAACATCCAAGAGATGTTTCGAGGGAAATGAGGATGTTGTTAGTATGTTTCTATTGTCCCAGAAGGATGTTTCTGGAATATTTTTGGGATGTTTCTGTGTTATTATAGACTATGTTTTGTTTACAAGGGTTTCCGAAAGTGGGGAGATCAAAATTTTGTGAAAATAAAATTTATTATTAAGAAATATGGAAAATGTGTATGGGAATTGTCTGCGGGATCAAATTAGTGGATTTCCATATATTATATAAAGTGTCCAAAATACCTTAGCTTAAAAATAATTGCAATTAAACTGCACCACCAAAGTTGAGGAAGTTTTAACTGTCTTTTGCAGAAGTGTTAACCTTTGACCGTAAACTTCTAGGTGTTTTTCTCAAGTTTTTCGATGTTTAATATGAAGGGGAAATAATAATTTATGTGAAATTTTGTAAAATACAGAAGAAAACAACGAACAAACCAGCCGGATGGGTATTTAATATATAAATATATTATATTATAATAAAATTATATTTGTGAATATCCCCAACTTCTGTGGAGCAATTTATAAACATATTAAATTAAGTTTAGTTGTTAGTAGAATTCAACAATTAATTTTGACAATCCTAGATACGCAGGTAGATATTCAGTGCTAGGGTCACATTATTGATGACCTTAACTTTTAACCTCTAACACTAACCACTTCATTAAAATGTTTAGCGGTTTTCTTTTTGAAAACACCTTCCGTATGCTGGTCATCAATATACCTACTTTCCGATTTCAAACCTGTTATTCTACCTACTGATGCTCCGTCTGATCTGAGGGTAATCACATACTTACACATTCAGACACACACACACATATCAACATTAATTCTTCAACCAATCTCACCAGGATCATCATTATAATCGTAAGACCAGGTAATTAATTTGCGGCAATATGGCGTTGGCCACTCACCCGGTCAGACAGTTGACAGATGCCTTGTCTCTGTCCTCTGTCCGAGTGTTCTTTCTCGACATCGAAGCTAGCGTGGGTTTTGATATATGGACAGATCGCGCAGAGAAACATCACCGTAATCGTTGTCGATTTGATTAGAGATGGCACCGTTACAAGAAAGTAATTTTTTTTAGTTGGTTGAATTTTCATTTTACCAGCTCTTTATATAATCAGGAAAACTTCTGACATGACGAATGAAATTTTGTAGCGAAGTTTTAATATATTTAGGTTAGGTTCTTTCATATCTGATATACTTATATATATATTGCAAACAATATATGTCAAATATGATAGAACCCAACCTTAACGCGTCAAAATTTTGCTTAGTTTCCACTATAGTTCATATCATATAGTTCAAATCATGGGAGAAGCGAGAAAGGCATCGAGAGAAAGCCATCTATCGTCTTGTTTCGCAGCTAGTTTATACACTGAGGAAAAAGTTTATTCAGCATTATTAAGAATTTAGTTGTAGTAGGTAAAAACTTTAATACGTATTAGGACACAACAAATGTTTGATTATGACAATAAAAAGGGCTTTAATAATCGTTATTATGGTCCGTCAACTTGAGGTAATTAAATCATTTTAATAACATATTAAAAACAGTAACCGCTAGTGACCAAATATTAATTACCTCAGAATACAGGATATTTGGAAGTATTAACTATTTTACTTACCACAATTAAATAAATTTTTAATCTCACTCTGGTATGTAGTTCTCTGTATTAAACAAATTAATAACTACTATTGATTAATTGAGTAATTAGAATTAAATATGTTATCAGCAGTAATTAAGCTGAACAGTAATATCAATTGAGCTAGTTAATAATAAAAATTCAACCCGTTAATTGCAGCAATGAAGCTGGTTGGCAAAAGTGATTAAACCTGTTAATAACTGCAATTGAACAAGTTAAGAATGATAATTAAATATATTATCAACAGTAATATAACTATGTGATTGTAAATTTAAAACTTTCTTTCTATAGATTGTTCAACAATGTATGACGTTTCACTCAGTATTTATCTTCCTCATTAACTGAATATTAGATGGTGATCGAAGATAAATACCGATTGAATGGTCATACATTGTAAAACAATCTAGACAATGAAAGAACAAAATCAGCAATAACATACCTATAATATTTTTTATGGGTATTGGAAAGAAATAAAAATCCAATTTTTTAAAACTATATAATATATTATATTGCACAAAACGAAAATATAAATTGTGTGTAGGTAACTACGTATAGATTGGTGTATATTCTACTATTTGCGATATCAAAGCAAAAATTTAACATATTGTTAGTCTTCATCAAACTTCAGTCCACCATAGCGTTATGGTGGATATACACTGGATGCTATCTCATACTAATCAATCAGTCTACAGTAAAGTTTGGTTACAAAAAATTTATAGGTACTTAAGAAAATGAATTGAATGGTGGAGGACGTTTTAAAGTATACAAATTAAATATATATACCTATGCGATCAAAATAGGATTAGAATTCTCTGGAACACTCGTAACTGTGGTGGCAGTGCCCTACTGTTTATTTTCAAACATCGTACCGAAATCCGCATTTAAAAATAAAATTTAATTTAAATAAAAGGTAACAAAATGTTTATTATCTATATTATGCACAGAAAGGGGATCCATAATAATACATCTTTTCTTTGGATTCCTGAAATTTTATTAGTTTCGACAACTTCATATATGCAAAATAATGCAAGTCAAATTTTATCGAATCAATTTCATTGTAAATGAAGCATACTTTATTTGAAACGTTTATCAAAATATGAGATAATTTTCCGAAACTTGGCAGAACAGATTGATTTATTAAAATTATAGGTAGGTAGTTCCCACTGTATAATGAAAATTCCCAATAGTTACAGTGCTACACAAAAAAAATTCTTCAAATTCTGAAAGTATAAAAGAGTTGGTTATATTCTCAAAGTTTGGTATTATCAAAATGTTTTGTAATACATTGTTCTTTTCATCAAAATTTACGCACTCTATAAAACCTACATTTTCTTTAAATCTGGAACTTAACTTGAGCTGATTTCTTATGGCCGAAGTCTTTGTAATCTTTACTCTGGAACTAACGGTATTGGCAGATAATTTCGATTCCCTATGTTTGGACTCGAATCTTAAAGATGACTTTTTGGGAGTGGCTCACTCGCCTATAACCAAAATTCAAGAGGTATTATAATCTTCAAATCTATATGGGTCCTAAAGAAAAATTCTATTTATCCATGATACATTTTTTCAGATAATTCAGATACAAATTGAAATTTAATTTTATACTCAACTCTGTCTAACAAAAAAAACTGCTTTCCAATAGGTCTAAAAAAGTTTATATTCTTTATAGGTCTACTTCCAACTGCAGTTCACTGCATTGCCTTTTGCAGATGTCTGAATTTATCAGAGAAATGTTAACAGTGTTAGCACTGCATTTTTGAAATATATACTAATCTGAATTGTATTGTGTGAAGAATAAACCCAATTAAAGCCTTTAGATATTTTTATCACCGGTTTTATTTTTAAATCACCAAACTATGGAATGTTTTATTTCACTTGAAAAGATATTGATATCCTAACTAAATAAGTAATTGATTTTCAAAGTTTATTTACCTCTAAAGCGGCTTGAATACTCATCCAAACACAATTCCAGCGTAAGTAATCCATACTCCATGATATCTCTATCACTCAACGATGATATTTATTTAAGTTATCTATGTAATTTGAAATTTTCACTTTTTACACTACCACACAAAGTCCACTCTCCCTGCAACTAATTAACTAGCGCTGCTAACGCGCCAAACAGGGCTAAAGACTCCACGATGTAGTGACGATTAGAGGCGATCTTGTACGAAATGCGAAATAGCCGTTACAATTGATTAAACCATTTAATTATGGTTAACACACTTAGCTAGCGTTAGGTGATTAATACACTTATCATAATTAAAATCATTTCAGAAACAAATTTTAATTGCTCGAGTTAAGCTGCTAGCTTATGAAATGATAATTCAAGGAAAAAGTCTTCAGAAAAACAAAAAACCTTGGGGTAATTCTACAGGTTTGATTATGGTTAGCGAGAATTTCTCTATTAAACCAGTTCACTTGGCCTGTTTTTCTCGGTGTACCCACTTGCTTAAGGGATTGTTGCAGTTCCAGACTGCTTTAGACTGTAGAGCATTCAAAGCAAGTGTTTTTGACACATCGGTATGGTAAGTAAGGGACTCTCCCGTATTTTCAACAATTTAATTTTGTGTCAACTCAGGCTCGCTCACAAAGAAAAATAAATTTACTACAAATCACGACAATTTTTTTTTCGATTTAAAAAAATATTGTTTCTGTATATTTACTATTTACCATTCCATTATTTATTTCTCGAATCCTTTGATGTTTTTAAGGATCGTGCTTTATATGCACGCTGCACAGTTTGAAAATTACAGTCCGGTGTGTGGACTTTAATGTCATTATTTATTAACAAATATTTGTCTTTGTTTACCAGACAAATCCACTAAATTCATTAAATTGTTTATTCTCACATTTTACATATACCTACTAACACTAAAATAATATTTTCTCTAATTATATTTGTATTTACATACTATTACTAAATATTACACCACACAGAATAACGACAAAAGAGTTTGGTTAGAACAAAAGTTATTTCAAAACTCTGCTGGTTAGTTTGATTTTATAAAAATCTAATGCAAATCAATGAATGATTAAAATATGATGTATTACTATTTTTCCCAAATCGACCTTTCTTAAAACCTTGTAAAATGAAAATAAAAACATAAAAACTAACTGCTTGAACATTAATTTTGCTTCCATTTATCTAATCACTTTCCTCATTCGGTATCAACATTTTAAAAAAAGTTGGACTCAAGCTTTTGTCCCTTCTTTGTGAAATTTTGCTTAAAGATGAAAATGTTAAAAATACGACACTAGGCTTATTTTAAGCTTCCTTTAAAGCACTTCAGAGCTCTAGGGTAACATCTCGGCTGGTATGGAAATGCAGCGAAGAACTTAGAAGATTGGCGACTCGGAACAGTGTGTAACACTGGAGTGGGTCCCAGGTCACAAAGGAATTGCTGGCAATGGAAAATCTGACGAACTCGCAAGAGCAGGATCATCAACTCTGATGAACGGACCCGAACCAGCTGTGGGCTTTCCAAGAATCTCAACTAGGGCATGGTTAAAAGGGTGGGTAAAAGAACAACACAATAAACACTGGAAGAATACGCCCAGGCAAATACATGGGAAGAAATTCATAAAAGAACCATCAGAAAAAGTAGCGAAAGAACTGCTCTCAGTGAGCAGGAACAAACTACGCATCATAACGGGGCTACTTACGGGACACTTTCCCACAAAAGAGCACCTGAACAAAATAGGGCTGTATAACGGAGACTTTACATGCAGAAGATGCATATACTATGCATATACTATGTAACTGTGAGACGCTGGACCACAGGAGGCAGAAACTGTATGGTAATCCCCAAATGACTCCAGAAGACCTCTACAACCAACCAGCAAAGAACCTGTATGAGCTAATACAGGGAGCGGATTGGCTGAATAGGCTGTAGTCAGAACACTAGGAGTATCCACAATAAGCACAGGAGGCTGAGGTGGTGCCGGCGAAGGGACGGCTCCTTTAAAAAAAGCTTATTTTTTATTTTAAATTTGAATGGTTATTTAACTTTTATTTGTCACAAATACCAGTGAGTCCATCTCTAGAAAAAATATTTTAGGCGGTACCGACTGACATATTAATGACATATGATAAAGAATACGAAACTATCGTGACAAACAAATCTATAAATAATAAAATGCCACTAAAAAGTAAGAAAGACCATGTATCGATCAAGCACTGTCTGTTTCTTTTCAAAATTAAATGGAAGAGGACCACATTTCAACTTTATTTATGAGACTTTTCGTCTTAAAAAAGAGTAAAACTGCTATAAATCGCTCTATGCTAGATTTATTAGAATTGTGCTTACTACACCAACCAGCTTTCTGATATGTATGATAACCGAAATTCACAAGTTCATCGCAATAATGTATACTAATAAATGTTGGTATTTGGTAAGCTTGTATATCATTTATGAGTTTAAAGGACCCCGCGCTTTTCTTATGACAAAGTGGCGTTCCGTCAAATGTTATGAATTTTGGGTATGATGTTGTACTCGACTTCTTGACCAAAAGTGTTCATGGGACCAATTCAATCCTTTGACTAGTTTCCGATATCCAGGGTATTAAAGTTGAAAAATCCTTGTTTTTCGTGACCACATAATTTTATTATTAACAAATAAATATGCAGTTTTATTTGATAGTATCATCAATATGTTCTAGTTTATTGTAAACTTACACATAAATAGTTCAAAATGTCAACATATACAGAATGGGACTCAACTATACAAGGACGAATTTTTGGAATTCTAAGAAATTTTTATATTGAATGAAAACAAGGTCAGAAATAAAAAGTTACTTCATATTCAATGTTCTGGCATCAAATATACTAGTTCTAGCTAGAGGTATTCCATACAGGGTGATTCTTAATGCAGCCTGAAATTAGTTTTTTTCTATATGAAATAAATAAGTTACACCATGTATTTTAATAGTTTTTGATGTTTAAGACGTATTGGTTACCTAGATATTAGTACTTTTCTTAAAATACAGGGTGATTTGCACATATATCTTGTTATTAAACGAACAAAAATTAGAGAAAATACACTTTTTCTGAATCACCCTGTATTTTATAATTAGATCCGTCAAAATGTTTGATTTATTTTGTTTTGTTATGAACTTAAAATGGTTAATGAGCTGAATATATTTCATAATCTTACTATGACCAGTTTTTCAGAAACAGGGTCCTAAGGGTGGAAGAGGTATCGATTAAAGTTAACTTTATGGAAAAACCAGGTTTTCATGATTTGATAATTGCTCTGTTCTGTCGGTTCTGTCAATAATTTGGCATTTATAACCTTAATTAATTATATTGTGAATATTTTGATTGTTTTTACTTTGTTTCCTTTGAATTTTGCAAAGGATAACAAATGTTAATAAACGATATCCTAGATATTTTTGAGGAACTTTCAACCGACGATGAAGAAAATGCTATGAATATTGTTGAAGGCCTTCGGCGACAAATGATATTTAGGAATCGTCTGGACCATTTCACTTTGTGGAACGAAACAGAACTACACTAATGATAGAAGATATTCAATTTCCTCATTGGAAAAGTTTATGGCTCGTCTATCCATTCAGACAGGAACAAATAAAATAAAATAAAAATTCGACACTGGGAACGAAATAACAAATACACCAGATAGACATATCGAAACTAGTCAATGAAAACATAGTTGTATTCTGTGTAAATTTTTTTTTTATTTAAAATTGCAAAGCGCTTTCGGCTGTTTGGCCATCATCAGTGCCATACTCGTCAGATATGAGATATTTTACACAGAATACAACTATGTTTTCATTGACTTTATAGTCATGTGTACTCAGCTATAAAGATATTCACCATATCGAAACTAGACCATAAAACTAAAGTCAAATGCCTGCCAAAACTGTAGGCCATAGAGGATATTTCTCTATATACTGCAGGCTATTCTTCTTTCTATTTTTCTCATTTTTTTTTTAATGAAACTTTTTTTATTATTAATTTACTGTAGTACATGCCTACAGGATGATTAAATACTTGTAATTTATTCATCTTTTTAACAATGGTTCGGTACACTTCAGTATGTATCCATAAATAAAAATATGATTATAATTTCGTTCACTATCCCTATTCTGCTGAGAACCGACAGAACAGAGCAATTATCAAATCATGAAAACCTGGTTTTTTCATAAAGTTAACTTTAATCGATACCTCTTCCACCCTTAGGACCCTGTTTCTGAAAAACTGGTCATAGTAAGATTATGAAATCTTTTCAGCTCATTTACTATTTTAAGCTTATTACATGACAATATAAATTAAACATTTTGACGGATCTAATTATAAAATACAAGGTGATTCGGAAAAAGTGTAATTTCTCTAATTTTTGTCGGTTTAATAACAGGATCTTTGTGCAAATCACCCAGTATTTTGAGAAAAGTACTAATATCTAGGTAACCAATACGTTTTAAACATCAAAAATTAATTTTAAAATACATGTTGTAACTTATTTGTTTCATATAGAAAAAAACTAATTTCAGGTTGAATTAAGAATCACCCTGTATGGAATACCTCTAGAACTAGTATATTTGATGCCAGAACATTCAATATGAAGTAACTTTCCATTTCTGACCTTGTTTTCATTCAATATAAAAATTTCTTAGAATTCCAAAAATTCGTCCTTGTATAATTGAGTGCAACCCTGGATATTTTAACCTTTTGAACTATTTATGTGTAAGTTTACGATGAACTAGAATACTAGAACATATTAATGGTACTATCAATTAAAAATGCATATTTATTTGTTAATAATAAAATTACGTGGTCACGAAAAACAAGGATTTTTCAACTTTAATATCCTGTATATCGGAAACTAGTCATAGGATTGAATTGGTCCCACGGACACTTTTGGTCAAGAAGTCGAGTAGAACATCATATCCAAAGTTTATAACATTTGACGGAACGCCACTTTGTCATAAGAAAAGCGCGGGGTCCTTTGCATCAATTGAAAATATTCTTATGTATAATGTTCATACAGTGTGTCTACTGATGGAGTGCCCATTTTTATTTGTAGTTTTAGTGGAAAATGTCAATCTTGCTAAAAAGTTTCGTGCATGTCGGTCATGTCAAGCTTCATATTCTGCCTTCATGGAGGAAAAAGTCTTCCTCAATACATGACCAGAGGGAAGTGAAATACAAATGTAGAGTGGGTCTGTATTAAAAGTATTCCCCCCTCGTGGCGCAAGAATCGAGAGACTGGAGCTCAACACTGGATGAAGAAAAGGAGTCCTCTTCTATTAAAGGTGGGACTTACAATTTAACAAAGTCAAGAATAAATTAAGAGGTCTGCTATCTAAATTTAGAAACTTTCTTATTGGACACCCGGTACAATGAGGGAAATAATAATATTTCTAATTGTATTCGATTACATGAACAATATGTAGGCCAGTAACCTTTTACAAATGTGCAATCGACTTCAATCGAGATTGAGATACAAAATTTACATCGGCCATTCTCTCAATACAGTCTATTATAAATATTATACAAAGTTTATATCGATCAATTTACGATCTGAGCCATACAATCTCCATCTCAAATAAATATAGTCATAAATCCGTGAGTCTTTATAATTTATGGTTATTAAATACAAAGTAGATCAAATAATGTATACAGAAGATGCATACACGAAGTATTCGGCACGCATCTATCTTCATAAATAAAAATTTACTATAATTGGAATAAATCATTTCATTTAAAGTAATGAGATTTATTGTTCCCAACATGTTCTAACTATCTTTTATGAGCAGTGGTGGCTGGCGAAATTGAAAGTAATTGATAATTATTTTTTTTTCTGTTTCTGGCCGAGGGTTAATATGCTTCGACTTGAGAAGCTAAATGGGGATCAAAATTTTCACTGACTGTCAAAAAAAATTTAAATCAACAGATTATTCTTTAAAAAAACTGATAAGAAATATACTCTTAAGAGGCCAAAAAGTCAAAAAATCACCAAGTTTTAGATAAATCCCAATTTCCAAAATGACTCACAAATATTAATAAACACTTACATTATACAGTTTTCATTTTTAAGCCATAAAATCGATCATGTGGCCTGTGAAACTAATTTAATAATAACGAGACCATCAAATTTTTCTTTCCAATAATAGTGTCTGATGATGATGTTAATTTTATGACAAACTTAAGTCGCCAAGATTTTTAAAATTGGCGACAAATGAGACAATAAAGATATTTCGAGACTCGATTATAATAGGTACTCACCGCGTTTTATTTGTTTTTACTCATGAATAGTGGATGTTGATAACAGATTGCACTTACCTGAAACAAAAAATATAATTTTAAAAGATATATACTGAGCGATCAACAATTTAATACTTATTAAGTGGTTTTTTATTGAACGTTTAATGATGTTATAATTTGCCAAGTATTAAAAAACCAGAATCCAGAAAATATTAGTTGTTAATTTCATTAGTTAGCTCATATTAATTTTTAATTTGTCCACAAAAACATTTATTGAACTGGAAATATTTTAAAAAATCTAAGCGAGTGGTGAGAAAAATGAAAGGGTTCATGAACACTGCCGAGAAAAGTGAAAACCCAAAAATATAAACCCCCTGGTGGATAGCAGTTTTGGCAAATAAATTATCATTTTTGTATATTCTTCCACTGATTCTTTCGTCTGCTCTCTTCGCATCTTTTTCATTTCAATACTCTTCTTCTCTTACTTTGTAATTATATCTTCATCAAAAGCCCATACCAGTTCAATCTTATCTATTGATTTTCGTGATAGTTTCTGATATCTTCACTTCTCATTTTATTCATCTTTGTATTCTCCTCAGGTAATTCACTTTTGTGTTATTTATCATGCTTTCTAAATAATAATTATGTTCCATATAGCCATTCTGTAAGTGGAAGAGAGGAAGCTATAGAATAACAGTGAGACAATGTCTAGAGAAGTGGGCATTTCGCGAAAACGGAGTTTACTGCTTTCTCTTGGACATAATAATTCATATTGCTAAGGGTATGAGATTCTACATATGGAAGATAAATATTTGCCGAATCTGTATATTCAGTCGGAGTTAAACTTTATACACTTTTTTCCGTTATTGTGTAAATTGTGTGACAGTCAAGCCGCCCTTAAAGCACTTCAGGGCTATAGGGTGACATCTCGGCTAGTATGGGAATGCGGCAAAGAACTTAGAAGACTGGCGACTCGGAACAGTGTAACACTGGAGTGGGTCCCAGGTCATAAAGGAATCGCAGGCAATGAAAAAGCTGACGAACTCGCAAGAGTAGGATCGTCAACTCTGATGAACGGACCCGAACCTGCTGTGGGCATCCTCAGATGCTTAACGAGGTCATGGTTAAAAGGGTGGTTGAAAGAACAACACAATAAACACTGGAAGAATACGACACCAGGCAAATACATGGGAAGAAATTCATAAAAAAACCATCAGAAAAAGTAGCGAAAGAACTGCTCCCAATGAGCAGGAACAAACTACGCACCATAACGGGGCTACTGACGGGACACTTTCCCACAAAGGAGCACCTAAACAAAATAGGGCTGTACAACGGAGACCTTACATGCAGAAGATGCAAAAAGGATACCGAAACAGCTCTGCATATATTATGCAACTGTGAGTCGTTGGACCACAGAAGGCAGAAACTGTATGGTAGACCCCAAATGACTCCAGAAGACTTCTACAACCAACCAGCAAAGAACCTGTATGAGCTAATACAGGGAACGGAATGGCTGAATAGGTTGTAGTCAGAACACTAGGAGTATCCACAATAAGCCCAGGAGGCTGAGGTGGTACCGGCGAAGGGACGGCTCCTTAGAAAAATAGTATATTAAAGTATAAGTGGATATTAAGGTCTTTAAAACACGCGCGATTTTTGGAGCACGACGGCGAAGCCGGAGTGCTCGAAATAGAGCAAGTGTTTTAAAGACCAGTTATCCACGAATACTTTACGATATTTTTTTTTATTGGTGCACTTTGAAATTATACATACCGGTCTATAACTACTACAACAACAAGAAATGGAAATCATACATGGAAACGTCAACTAAATGTCAAATGGTTGAATTCGTGACGTATATGATGTACACCTTGCGTTGTCATGGAAATGAGAAAAACATAAACTAATTTGTATTTTGATGGAAGTTCAACCTTATTGAGTTCTGTGAATGTCAATAGTATTAATTTAAATACCATTTCCTAAGATTTGAAAAATGGAAATATTAATATTTCAAACAATACCAACGGCACTTTCCATTTTAATTTATAAATTTGACATTGTTAAATATCGTTCGAATAAAAGTTTTGACGTTACAAACTACTCCTGTCAGATCAATAATAAAAAAATTGACACTTGGACATGATTTAGACTTAGACCATAGATTTAGACTTCGTTTCACGAGTTGTTGATGTTGCCACGGTAACTTTAAAACACGCGCGTGCTAAAAAGTTCGATTTAAACACGCCGAGGCGTGCTTTAAATAGGTAAAATGGTTCACCAATAAAAAAAATTGTTTACTTTCAAATAACATATTTAAACCTCCATTTGCTAGCTCTCGTCTTTCGTTATATTCCCTTCCAATGTATATATTTGATGTTTATTTTATTGCTTATGCTTTGGTTCCTTCCCTTTTCTTCACTTTATTTATTATTATTATTAATTCCTTTATTCAGCTCATTTTTGCTTATATTACAAAAAGATATACCTATACAATATAAAATATGCAGAATACCTACATTACACAACCTACATTACATATTTAATTACAACTACTACTACTACTAAATGTGCAGGCGAGCCCTGTCCTGGACAACTCAAGCCAAGGCTCCGACACTGAGGCCACTGGCGGGCCTATTCCTGCTACCTAGTCATCCATGAAGCCGAGCCCTTCAATAAAGGCCGCAACCTTTTTCAGTGGATGCCTGCTTGTGTCTCCACAACCTACATTACATATTTAATTACAACTAACTAATTCTATATATTGTTATTGTTCCTGGAGAAATATTCATTCATTAAATAATCTGTGACTTTATTTATATATATTTTTTTAAATGCCATTACAGAATTAAAATGTTTAATTCTTTCTGGAAGAGAGTTATAATGATCTAGATCTAGACCTTTAGAAAATAGTGAATTCTTTGTTGAGCTTTTAGCAACAGTTTCAATATAAAAGTTATTTCTGTTCCGTGTTTGATAATTGTGCAAAAGTGATAATCAAGCTTCTCCTGTAGATAAATTGGAAGTAATCCATGCTTGATTTTATGAATAAAACTTAATACATTTCGTAGTAAGATATTTCTTTTTGGCATCCACCCCAAAGTTTCAATCATTAAATTAATGGAAGTACATTTTGAATTAGATAGTATTATCCGCATTGCTTTATTCTGCAATTTCTGTAGTCGGCTCAACTCATTTCGATTTAATAAAAAAAAGTATCGTAGAACAGTGATTGAAGTGAGGTAGAATGATAGTATTATATAATATGATACATTTAGTCCACTGTGATAGGCCAAATGAACTTCTAAATAGGAAAATAGGAAATTTATTTATCGCAGTAGTTTTGATAACAGCTTTGGCGTGATCTGTGAATTTTTGAATTTTTCTACTAAGTGTATAGAATTTCCACCTCCACCAATTGTGATGTTGATTCTTACTAGACTTAGGATAGGGCATTGCAAATTTACTCATTCTTATCTTTTCAATAAAGACAGTGTTCCCCTTTGTAATGTATGTCAAGAACATTTAACAGTGAAACATGTCCTGATTAATTGCACCAAGTATGACACACACCGGCTAAAACATAGGCTACCTACAGATTTAAACTTACTCTTAGGTGAAAACTGCCCAGTTGAAAAGCTGATGGGGTTCTTAAAGGACATTAATCTACTGAACAAAATTTAATATTGTACATTATCATACACCGCTAATCACCTTGAGTGGAAGCGGATTAGTTTGAATAAAAAAAAAATTGTGATGTTATATCCTTTATCGACAAACTGCTTATAGATATAGTTACTACTTATCAGCATACATTTAGTTTTATTTGTATTGATTTTTAATAAATTATTGCAACACCATTTGTAAATATTTTGTATTGTTTCATTGACAACTCTAACTAAGTTATCTAAATCCTTGAAAAGTATATAAGGGCATCGTCAGCAAACAGATGAATGACACATTGGCCTAATATGCTTCCCTCTGGAACACCTCTAGTATAGTTAATTTTCTCCGTCAGGATGTTATTTACTTTTAACTTTTGTTTTCTGTTTCTTAGATAATCACCACACCACTCCAATGCTTGCCCTACTATCCCCATACTTTTCAATTTTTCAAATAAGCGGTTTTGATCAACTGTCTCGAATGCTCTTTGAAGATCTAGAAAAACTGCCAAATTGGGCAGTTTTTGTCAAATTCATATTTCCAATCATACAACACACATTGAATAGCTGATTCACAGTTATGTCTGCTCCTGAAGCCTGATTGCATTTTAATAATAAGTTTATTTTGTTCTAAAAAATTAACAATTTGTTCAGAAACGACTTTTCCAATGATTTTTTCAATACTACTCAACATACTAATGGGCTTTAAATCTGTAGCTTTGTATGAGTTTTTTGTTTTAGGAGCAGGCACCACTGAAGCAACTTTTGAAGGTATTTTTGGGAATTCTAAGGACGAATTTACCAAATTCAAGAGTGGTTCCGAGAGGTTGCTGAAACAGTTTTTTAAAATATCAATGTTAATATCATCTGTGTTACTTTTATTTTTCATAGCAAATACAATATCTCTTAAAGAGTATACCGTACATAGTTCAAATTTTTCAAGAACATGACCATTGTAATTTTATTTGATAATTTGGTATTGTATTTATTTACAAATAAAATTCGAGTGACCTATTAAAAGGCTATTAAAAGTTAATAGTCCACTAAGTTGTCTATAAATAAGGCTGATCGTTTAACCACAAACGTCCAATCAAACTTGGGTCGCCATGTTAGGTGCAAAATATTTCGATGGTTCTAGCACCACAAAACTATAGTGAAGCCGGGCTTATAGCCCGAGAAGTAGATGCTGCTTCTTAGTGAACTGCGTTTAAAGCGATATAATAGTATACTACTATTATCTATTGATAACACGCTTCATTAGATATGTCGATTGTTACAGGAAACTGTGTTTAAGTAAACATTCTACAACTATTTACTCAATAATCCTTGTACAAGCAAAAACCAAAGTAAATTAACGATACGCCGTCAACAGCAACTTCTCGTCAAAGAAAAATCTCATTTTCATCGTCAGTTACAAACACATAAAACAGAGGGACAAAAAAATCACAGTCAACTTTTTTTTTGTTCCACATTTCCCGACCTTCATCTCGTCTTTCATAAAGCAAATGATTGACACGTTATTTAAGTTTCTTTAACGTCACTCCTTGTTCATTTCACCGTAACTAAATTATAAGTGCACTGCTACGACGAAAATTACGTTTAATAGCACCAGCTATTTTAATTTCATAATCTTGCTGCGTCTTTAACTTTTTTTTGGTCTTGTGCATGGAAAGTCGCCGCACTGTGTCAATCTCGTTGTTTATCATTTACGATGAAGAGGAGTTAAGTTGATGGATGGCGGTTAAAAAACATGTTCTCGCTCTGATGCGAGCGGAATTTTCATCATGATATTGGGGTTTATATTAATGTGTCGTGAAAAAAAATTTTAGCTTCGACGTGCAAACAAAAATTGAGAGTGAAGAGCTGTCTCTTTTTATTGTTTTTAATTTTTTATAAATTGAGTTGATAATGTCATTGCGATTGTCTTGAATATTATTTGGTGGGCGTTAAAGTTTCTATTTATAAATATACAAGGTTTTTCAGTATTGGACAACGCTCTAACACAGATAGCTCTCTCTTTTTAAAGTAAGGACTTGGGCCCGGTTGTAGATGTCACAAGTGAACGTCAGTTAGTTGGCAGCAAAATTATACGTCAGAAAAAAACTGAAATATTTCAGGTTAAAACAGGAAATTTAAAGACAATGAAGCGAAGTGGTGAATTTTTCGCTTAAAACGCATCATACCCACCTTAGGATTCAAAAATCAATACTTTTTTCACAACGGGCTAAAAAGGGGAATGTTTCCTTGAAACAATTAATTTTGTTTAGTCATTTTTTCCATTAATTGTCTAATAGGGCGTGAACTTATTGAGGAACACTATGAGTAGGTATATGTACCACATTTCACAATGGGATTTTTTTCAGAAATACCAAAAAAAAAACGTTTATTTGTCCATAATTATTTTTATGTTAAGAGGTTCTTATTATTATGGTCCTCAAATTGTTAGTGATCTCTGCCAGCTCAATGTTCCTCATTATTTTTTGGTGATTTTTCGTAAAATTCAAAAAAATAGCAAGAAAATTGGGATTTTTCGGATACGCATCGAAATTTTCCAGGCCCAATATCTCTCGCATATCATGAGAAACTGAAAGAGAACTTTCCGTTCCAAAACTCGACCATTTTTCCAATATTTAGGTTTATTCTGGAATTTTTTTGTTCCAACACTAGAGGGTACCTCATTCTTAGGTTCACACTTGTATTATCGGATTTGACAACCTCTTCTTAACAAAATTCAATTATTTTCGGAAGTAACTGCACAAGTGCATCAAAATAACCGATAATTTTGCATGACAGCGTGTTGTCTAAAAACTGCATTAGTTCATTTTCATATTTTGGAGAAAGAGCCCGACACCGAAGGTGGAGGGGTCTTTTAACAAAATATGAAAATGACCAAATGTAGCTTTTCCAAGACAACACGCTCGAATGCAAAATTATCTGGTTATTTTGATGCACGAGTGTAATTCGGAAATATATTTCCCAAATACAAATATTGGTTTGAATATTAAATTCCTATTTTTTTTTTCAATACACAATATCCATTTTAAAACATGCAGTTAGGTACAAACAAAATAAAAAGTCCCAAAAATACGATTTTTTCATAACTATTCGATTTGTGTTGTTTCATCCAATGTATATTTTTTTTCAGCGTAAAAGCTCATAAACTGTCGCCACACGTATTGTCTGTTGTGTTTGGTGTTCTTTGGTTCGCTTTCCATCACTTTATTTTCTATAATTCCCAATCACATCCGAAATGGGACATTTTTAAAAATATTTTTTGACTTTACTTGTCAAACTGATTTTATTATCATTTATTCACGATGGGATTACCGTGGGTACGTAAACAAATATCGCAGTGCCCTTTCGGTTTCTACAGTGCAGTTCCCGCTGTAATCAATCGCACTCCTCTCATGGGATTTTTTACACATGAGGGAAATATTAATTATCCTACAATTTATATCCTTGACTGGATCAACAAAAAATATTGTGTCTAAATTTCCCAAAAATTACTTTTATAACATTTCTAGCTTCTCTCTGGCACTGTCTACAATTTTGATTTACCAAAAAACTCCTTCGAACACATTCCGTATATAAAATTATAAATTGGGAATAAAACGAATCATTTATACCCGCGTAAGATTGCCAAAAAGTACTTAATCTATTTACATATTTCCCTTTAATCATATTTGTTGAGTAGGTTCATTATTCACAAAGTTCGTGCAACTTGAAAGTGTCAAGAAAATACCATACCAAATCCCATTTGCATGAGTCAAGTTTCAATAACGCCATAATCTACCTTGCTTTGGAATAAATTCAAAATAAAGAGTCGTAAACAAGTCGAATAAATGACGAAATGACATGAGAGTGAATACAGCGGGTGAACTCGAGCTGATCTTGATGCTTTCAGAGCAATAAAATTGATAAAATACTTAGAAGCATTAGTGTCACAAAGGGATGTGTTTTTATTATTACTTTTGGGGTGGGAACTGGGAAGAGGAAACGAAATGGTTTATCCGTGTCTAAATTTAACTTTTAAATGAAAATATTGAAAATATAAAACTCTTCGATTTACCGGGTGACTCAAGCCATATAATTTTAGTTTTAGAGTGTATTGGATGATGGATTTAATTTTTTTGTTTCTTGAATTTATGCTCAACTTAGCTGCTTAGTCCAAATACAAATTTTAACCGGTAATATACAGGGTGTCCCACGAGGTTTTGGACAGTATATATCTCGGAAACTATTTGAACCACAATATTGAAATTTGGCAGTTATAAACTGTAGGTAGAATTACACATTTTAAGCAATCAGCTACTTTGCTACAATGTCACGTTTCGAGCCACGTGGTATCATTTTAGAAATGTTAATGAGACAACCTGTATATTGTTCCACTACTCTAAAGGTCTCTATTATACTAATTCGGCGATACCTATTTTTTTGGTTAGGTACTTAGAAACGACAAAATAATTTTTATAGTTTTTTTTTTGAAAACAAAGAGAGCTGAGAAACAAAAAAAATTGGAATATACTTTCACTACAGTTGATGCTCAAATTGATTGCTTGATTGGGCCGTATTTTTATTAAGGGACTTTGAGAGGTGAAAGGTATTTAGATTTTCTCCAGAATATTCTTCTCCATTTGCTTGAGGAGATATTCCACTAAATGAGAGAGCGACTATGTGGTGGCAACAGGATGGTGCAACTCCTCATTTTGCTCAGCGAGTAACGTCACATCTGAATGTGTATTTCCAAGACAGGTGGATTGGGAGAAACGGTACAATACATTGGCCCGCTAGTTCAGCAGATATAATCCCGTTAGATTTTTTTCTTTGGGAATATTTGAAAGGATTAGTTTATGTTACAGCTCCTAATCATGTAAATGATTTAAAAAACAGAATCAGAGCAGTTTGCCAATCTGTTACACCAGAAAGTATTGAAGCAGCATACACAAGAAATTCACTCAGAAGATTTGAATGCTGCATTAATGGAAGAGGACATCAGTTTGAGCATAACTGTAGTAAAAGTGTTATTGTATTCCAATTCTTTTTGTTTTTAGCTCTCTTTGTTTTTTAAATAAAACACTTTATAAAAATTAGTTTGTCGTTTCTAAGTGGGTACCTAACACAAAAAAATAGGTATGGCCGAATTAGTATAAGAGAGACCGTTGGAGTATCGGAACAATATACAGGTTGTCTTATTAACATTTCTAAAAATTATATTACGTGACCCGAAACGTGACATTGTAGCAAAGTAGCTGATTGCTTAAAATGTGTAATACTACTTACGGTTTATAACAGCCAAATTTCAATATTGTAGTTCAAATAGTTTTCGAGATATATACTGTCCAAAACCTCGTGGGACACCCTGTATAATATAAAGGTTGTGTTGAAGTTTCAGTGAGTCGAAGAAGTGGAAGAATGTGAAGATTTATCTGTACTTATTTATGAATCCTAACGGTTTCTGACTCTGGTTGGAACAAACCTTAGATTCCACAAAGTAATAGTCCAAACAGATATTCAGTTCAAATCATATTAATTTTTCAAAATTTTCGTTCCAGCGTCTTTTTTTATGCGTGTACATGGAATTACCTAATCTTTTATCCTGTGTGTACGTGAAAACAAACTCGTCGCGTGCTTGGTCCCGACTTCTAAGACATTTTAACCTTTTCTGCCAAGTTACCATTGCGTCTTCTCCAGATTGCAGTTTGTTATATATGCTTCACGTCTCATGTGATAAACTGTCAACAACAAACGTCCTCGACGTCGTCCTAGCGTCTTAACAGTAGTCTACGCTAACTACACCATGCTGGAAATCTCTCTCACTCTCTTGCCAAATTTTAAATCAGCTAGACTTATTTTCTCGTTGGATGTCGAGAAATTTATTGTGATTTGTTTTTTACCTTTTTATATAACTTCAGGTTATAATTTTAAGTTTGTCGTATGCAAGTTCTCGTTTTATTACTATATTTAACGTTTTCCATTTTCAGAATGTTGACACAACACGTGATGTAACACCTACTCACATATTCTGCTTCTGCGAGAACTTACAAGGATTCAAACGGAAGCACTTTGGAGAGGAAATAATACAACCATTACAACTACTGACACAGAATACACCATCCCAAGAAGAAGCGAAGCAGTTGCCATTTTAAGCCCGTTATCTGTCAATGACATGTGATTTTATTGTCTACCAAAGAATTTTCTTTTTGATTATTCACATGTTTTTTGTGTGTTTTGAACGATGAAATTTGTTCATCCAATTCCGCTATCAAATGTGACACTTTAAGTCACTCCTTGACGTTAGGTAACGTCACATTTTTCATAACCTTCATATATCGGCTATGAAAAGTAGTTATGTAAAAACTTCACTTTACTGTTTGAGTTTCAACATAGAGATACTGCATGAGTTTCAAAGAATAATTTATTAATTAGGTAGGTACTGTCAAAGCTGACAATTATTTCATTATTTAAACTGACAATTAGGTGCCCCATAATTTTAATTCAATAGTATTTTAAGATTTATAAACATTGAAAAAAACCGATTATCCTAAAAAGTCATACTTAACTAAGTGACAATTTAAGAGGAACTTCGTTCGCGCCGTACCTCCCTTAACTAAGTGGGAGGTTCCATTTGATAACGCCGCAATTCTTAAAATCTTTTTTTGAAAAAGAAGATCTTGTCAGGAATTAACGGCAATCGTTTGATCCAGTTTGATGTATGCGTATAATATTAGTTGGTTTTATCTTTGATTTTGACGTTTTGAAAAGAATTTTTTTCTTCCGAGTCATTTTCTCGGTCATTATAGTAGGTAGTTTAAATATGAGCGAAGTAAAACGATCTCGTGGAATAAATTTCACAACACGTGAAAAATCATTATTATTAGATATTATTAGCAAGTACCTATAAAAAAGTCATAGAAAATAAACAATTTCAATTTCTCCAAGAAAATTGAGAGCAGATTCCTTCGTCATTCTAAATCTGAGAAAAACTGTCTAAGGATCGAATGTATTAAAATAATATATATAACTGTCTGGGTAGAGCGTATTCAATTATATCAATTATTTCTAAATCGTCATCATCTTCTAACATTTCCATTCCGATAAGACAAATTGCAAATACAAAGATCTACCATCTATCACACAGCACATCTATCAAAGCACAATTTACTCAAATCTAAACTGTCATAAATCAACTTCAAAATTAGTATTTCGAGGTTAAGTGAAACTTTAAGCCGTGGATATTCTGAGCTTAGTTAAGGTATCCTTAACGTCGCGTTAAGGGTGCCTTTAAATACGGTGCGAACGACTAAGTGAAACGTGGATTTGAGTGACACTTAACGTTTAAGTGTAACCGGTGCGAATGGCCCATAGTTATTTAAAGTTAGTCAATTTTCTGGGTGAATACTCCATAGTAACAATACTTTTAACACCATTTGAATCCACTTTAATATTACCATTGTAATTGAAGATTTAATGAAATATTATAAAAGCGCGGAATTAGATAAAACGTTGTACGTAAATACATTATGAAGAGAGCCACATTGTTCAACTCGCGTAATTTGCAGAACTCTCTAGCGCTCGTTTTGGCAAATATTACTCTTGTTGAACAATATCGCTCTTTTCATAACTAGTTACGTAAATAACTATTACAAAATTACATTTATTAGTAAGGCGCCAAAGTGATGGATGAATGATTGAAAAACACAACAAAACTTCGATATCTGTGGAGAAAAGTTTACTGTCGCCTCTTTCTTGTAACTTCGTTGTCACAGATATCAGTACATTTTCTCTGGGTGTAAAATTTAATTTAGAATCTGGTGAAGTGTAACTTTCAAATATATAAATAATAAAAATTTCATATTCAAGCACTTATTGTAATTTTTTATCATCATTTACTGAGATTCTTTCTTCTATTGTAAACTGATATTATAAATATATAATCTATTATTATGGTATTGTTTTTAGACTCACCCTATCCTACATTAAAACATACTTACACATATAATTTCGATAACAATATAGAAAATAAGAATAATTTGGTTAAACAATAGTAGTGATGAGCAAATGCAAGACCAAGTCCAAGACCCGGTTAGCCTTGGTCTTGGTCTTGTTCTTGCATACAAGGTCTTGGTCTTGGTCTTGTTCTTGCATACAAGGTCTTGGTCTTGGTCTTGGTCTTGCAGTCAAATAAGCGGTCTTGGTCTTGGTCTTGGTCTTGGTCTTGCACCAAGACTTTTGCAAGTCTTGCACTTTTTTTGAAGATTTTTTCTGGAGTCCATTTTTACAAAAAAAATGAATAAGAAAAAATAGTTTCTAAAATCATCAAAAGTAAAGAAAGGGACAGTCTTTCTCATTATAAAAATTTTGTTTTTTTATATTTAATTGTAGCGATAAATCAAGTAGGTATAAAATTTTTTTTATTCATTTTGACAATTTTTTTAGAATATAGTTTTATAATGTATCAATGATGTAAAGACGTAAAAATATAACAATTTATAATCTTATTTATAAGTTTGGAAAAATTTATGTATATTAAAGTCACTGAATTTTAAGTCTCTATAAAAAATTATTCTTTCTTTGTAGGCCTATTAGCTGGGATTTGAAATAAACCAAAATTATTTTTAGTGTTGGTGATTAAAAAAAATAGGTGTTTTTTTTAAGTTATAGGATATTATTGAAATTT
>CAJUYI010000242.1:171220-190484 GCA_910591695.1 Galerucella pusilla | reverse complement strand
ACGGATCTGATTTACTGCCCCATAAAATTATTTGTATCTCTCCGGCTATGTTAATACGAGGGTTTACAGAGAGAGAGTTTGTAATTTGGAATAAATTCAATAGTTCAAATAATTTTCCCATACCTTAATAATGTAGTCAGGGTGTCTCAATTTAGAGATATGTCGTATTCTTTGATCTTGTGGCAACACTGCTATTTTAATGGCTATTTGGCTATTTTTATAGGGTGTGTAAACTTGTACATAACAATTAGTAACAGAACATGAAGAACAAGTGATCAATACATAGATTTAACTATTTCAATGCACCGAATACTTATAATGTTATCCATTGACTATTTGATAATCTGCTAGGCGCGAACGAACATTTCTAATGACTTATTAATCCTCACTCATTTATTATTCGTGCTTTTATCTCCTCAAAATTTGCCGTATTGGTCTTAAAAGCTTAACTTTTCAAATACCCCAATGAAAAAAAGTACAAATGATTGAGATATTCACCAATAGTTCTTTCGAAATGAGGAAAATCATCGGCCTGTTTTGACATTTCAAATAATATGTCTTCGGAATGTATTATTAATGAATTATTTCAAAACATGTCATTAAATATGTATAAGTACTTGTAGTTCTTCCGCAATGACTAGTGAATTATAGAGAATTCTTAGTTCAACAAAATGTCTCAATACTATGTTCATTTACCCATTGTACATCTTACAAATGATCAAAATAACGAATGGCTATGGACAAACCTAACGTATTATTAAGTAACGAATAAAATTATCTGTAACTTCTCCAGTTAATTACAGAAAATCAATTATCAATACGAAAAGAACTATATTATACGTATATTTCAGAGAAATTGACACTTAGTGTTAAATAATTGATTGCCTTTTTTGTTAGGTACTTGTGTGTAATAAATAAAGTCAGTGCTGTAGGCTCTTCCTGATGACTTTTTGTAATTTATTTCGAGGCACTTTCTGATTAACAAATTGTAGAACTAATTTTTTTTTTTCGTTTAATTATTATTTAACTGTTGAAGTCGTGAACTGTTCAAGCCACAATTATAATCTCATTGTGGAATGTAATATAGAGATACCTAGTACCTACAATGAAGTGATTATGTTGAATAAAAAAATATGATTGTACGATATTTCATTTGGAGAACGTTTGATGTTATATAGAATGGCAATGAACTAATTACTAGAGAGCACCTGAAAAGACAATTAAAAAATTACAACAAAAAACAATCTGTGTTGTTTAATTTTTCTACCTGCTGGTATTATTAATTATTGGTTCTGGTTATAAAACTGTGAGATATAAAGTAATTTGAATAAAATAAAAATTAAATACCATTGAATACCCTCTAAATAAAGGTTAAGTGTTATGTATGCGAATGTGGTCGCTACTGTTCATAATTTATAGACAAAAAATAATATATAGTTATGGTTTTTCTTCAACTTTTTTATTCACAATAACAGGTATTCAGTTGTTAACGGTCTGTCTTTTTTAACAAAAACTTAAGTTTCATCTTAGCGGGACATTAAAAAGATAATCACACTTCATAAGAGATACCGGCATTAAATGACTATTACTTTGTGCGCATCAAGTTATTATGGTAGCTGAGTATAAAGTTATAGTTTCTTAATTATAGTTTCGTAGTGATAGTTTCATATCTAACAGATGATAATCGAGTGTTATTATGCAATACGGTATGCTAAATTTTTATTTATGGTTGAATGTAGTGGAATCATAAATGTGCTGTTTATGTTCTTGAAATAGTATGTTTATTTAGTTTTGGATAACTCTAGCAACTACTTAATTATTTTTGAAAAAATTTTCACTTGTGAATGTTCCGTAAATAGGTACTGCCCCTAGCGGCCCCCCTTTTATAGTTATAGTCTAGTCAACGCATTGAAAATAGTGGAAAATGGAGATACTGCTCCTGAGAATATATATTATGTGATTAGATTCATCAGCACAAAAAATTTAAAAAATTATAAGCAAATAAAAGAGAAAAATTCTGTATTTTGTCAATATTTTGAAAATTATTCACACTTTAGAAATTTCAAAAACATTTCTAAAGTTAATTTTTGAGCATACAATTGTTAATCAAGAGAATTTTTTTCACTACTAGATGTAAAGTTGACAATTATTGCTTCTTCTTGCCAACTGAGAAGTTGGATTTCTCTATTAGGCAATCCAGTGACCTGTCAAATAAAATTCAATATGGCGACACAGGGCAAACAAATTCGATTTAATACATTGTAGACCGTGGATTTTGGTATACATAAGTGTTTATTTTGGAGAAAGGTGCTTTTATTTTGCTTTGGTGTCTCTATATTAATAATATACAATGAAAAGTTCAGTTTTATAAAATTTTCAAGCTGGGTTTATCAATTTAAGACCAAATTTTTGGTTGAGTACCTACATAACAGCATTATTTTTTTGTTAGTGGTTTGTATATCAAGGAGATTGTCTTTAACATATTTGCTGCTTGGAATCACCTATCAAAATAAAATTATTTGAATAAAAACGTCATAACAAAAATGATTAATGACATAACGAGTACGTTCATGATATATTGAAAACTGACAGTGTATGAAATCCAGGGTGTTCCATTTGAAAGAAGAAAGAAAATGACAGGTCTGAGTTTCCGTTCACCCTGTATATAAGAAAGAATATAATTGAAATTTAATAGGATACGGAGATATTGCATCATGTTACGAAACTCTGTTTGGCAAAATACATTTTTTTTCTTCCACATACAACAAGCTACAGAGCGTTGATTTACCTACGATTTTCACATTAACGTGTCCATATCTTTTGAAGGACTCTGTATAACGTGGCAAAACCTTATATCAAAAGCTTCAAAAAAATGTAACCAATCCGAATTCGGTATAATAGCACTCTGTATAGTCCGATATAATTTCAAAATATGGACCTTCAGCACATCTACTATTTTTGTGGAGAACATTTTTTTATATCTCTTAATATAAACCATATACCGAAGTTTGCCGTAAGATTGGTACACCCTATATATATTTAAAAGAAAATATGGTAAATCTGTGCTATTTTGTGGTTAAATTGATAATTGGGACTTCGTTGCAGTGAAAAGAAGAAGGTATCATTTATCACCTGCCTGCTGGACTATCGAGGTAATATACAAAAAAATTATGTACCAATTAATGTGAAAAATGACTGATAATTTTTCACTCAACCGAAATCCCTTAACACAATAAAAGAATTATGACTACACAAATCTCATATCGTGCAAAACAAGTCGATTATACCAAAAATAATCTGATTGTATACCATCAAATATAAAAAAAAGTCCATCTCATCATTGTTTGTGTTCTTTCTTAGTGTCACAGTATTCTATATTTATGACGTTTGACTGCGGGTGGTACCAACTTCTTCAACATACTTTGGTTATTGTTGCCAGAACAAGTAGCTTATAAGCTTCTGAAATCGATCGTGGACTTCGATAAGGTGATAGATACCTGTCGGATCAATTTCAAGTTACGGATTATTTTCTAAAACTGATTTATCAACTACGGTTAGTTACTGGAAGTCAGTTTATTATAAAATTGAATTGCAGAGTCACAACATAATACGCACAACGACGTGTGGTCGTGGATTATAATATTTCCAAAACGACTGAAAATATCTGTTACTTTTTTCTGTTTGTGAAAGTTTATTGAAACTAATAGGTAATCCATGAATAAATTTTCTCTAGCTTATTCACAAGATAAGAGAGTTTCTAATATTATCAATGACGGTGTATTATTTCAAAGTAACTTTAGTGTTGTATCCGCGTACATTAACAAAAGGTAATTTTACTTTATGCTCCTCCCAGTGCAATGTCTATCTCAATTGGTCTCAGATACTACTCTTTCTCGGGATTTTTCAGTTCTAGCCGAGCGATAGTCGGATATTGCTATCGTGTATCTTTTGTAGTTTAAAGGAAGACTCTATTTCACAATAAAAATAACCCACGTGAAGTTGCAGTCGTATGCGCCAACTTGTTGTCAAAACCAGCGCCATATTGTGAACTTGACATTCCTCCTCAAGTCATACACATCGTTTTTCTAGCAACGTACGTTTTCAAAAGTCCCCGTACCAAACATTCCATCTATAAATAAACAATCTATGAAGGTAGTCCATCGCGCCTGTCCCAAGTAACAACGAACGCTGATTTATTGGGCCTGTTCAGACAATAAGCTGATTAGTAGTTGATTGATGGTGTTAAAGACTGATTAAGCTACTAACTTGAAAAATGAGCTGAATAAGCGCCGAATCAGACAATATAGATGCCATTATACAGCAGCATCCATGAAGCTGGACTACATACTGAATAAGTGCCTCTTCAGCCAACTTAGTAGATATTGTTCAGCAATATGCTTATGTAGCTGAACTTGGGTTGAATAAGCATTTCTTCAGCTTACTTTATTAGTAGCTGAATACAGGCTGAAAGAGCGTTTTTCTGTTCATCAAATATTTCATTGTTAAGCTGGTTAAGCGCTTTTACAGAAATCTGAACAGATGTAGCTCAGCTACAGCTACAGCTACAGCTCAGTATGCACTAAATAAACCCTTCTCCTGTAAAGTTAAGAGCCACTGTTCAGCTTTTATTAACACAGACTGAAGAAGTTCTAGTTCAGCCCATTTTGAAAATATTGTTCAGATATACGTAGTCTGTGAACAAAAAATAGATCCTTAAATATATACTATTTCAGCCATTTGATATTCGCTGAAATGAGAATGTATGCATGCAGTCGTGTATATCATTCAGCGATTTTTAGGTTATGCTTTTTATTATGTCACTTGACTGGCAAATTTATGGAGCTTAGGTACATCATTTTCATTTATAATGTTTCTTGGTGCTGCTTGTGGCAATTCATCAGGTTCTGGTGAATGTATGAAAACATCAGTTGCTCTAATAATGTTGCTTGGTCCTGCTGGAGGCCGTTCATAATCAGGTTCAATCATGAAGTTTAATTGAACGTTCGGTACTTCTAATACATGATATAAATATGTTTATGTAGCAGTGGAACTTGGCATAACTTGGACTTTTTTAATGGGGGCCCTTCATCACGTCTATTGAATTTTTCAAATATTAAATTAAAAGCTGTTCTTCAATTAGTAAGTTTTTTTTAATAAACACATAATTCCAGATATTTCTGTATCATGCCCTTATAGATTTTCTACTCCAATCCCACCTTCCTCGTGAGTTTTCAAATACATTTACTCAATCTCACACAGGTTATAGGCGGGTGTTCAGCCACTATTGAACCATATAGATTTACGAATACCATTATTCGCAAACATTTACCATGTGTTCGTTTGGCGCAGAGGCTAAAGATGAATCGATTGTTAAATGATAATCCACGGGTCCCAGGTTCAATCCCCACCGAAGGAAGGAAGAAAAAAAAGGTAAGTAAAAATATTTGTAAATTCAATCATAATAGCATGTGACTGAGGTAGTTGAGATGAATAAATAATATAAAATTCAGAAATTAAAAGAATGTATAATGTAATTTGTTTTTGCTTTGAATGTGAACTGGACAAGAGCTGCATAGAAGCTTTGTCAGCAATTTAAATCGGCTACACCACACTACACAATCTGCATAAAGGCAGAACTACAACGACTGAATATGGGCTGAAGAAGCTATAGCCATAATGTCCAGTAATAGCTGTTTAAACTCTACACTTTTGGGTGAATAAGAGATTAACAAGGGTTTATTCAACATAAGTTTGATACCGATATTCAGCTTTAGACTAAACAATAAACCGCTTAAACGCTTTTTCAATCAATACTCAGCATAAAATGTTACCTGGGGTATGACGCGTTGCATGTGTCTTTTAACGACCGTCTTTCGGCATGTCTTTATAAGTGCTACATGAAAGTGCCGACCCACCGAAAGAGCCTACTATTATTTATTGTCTATGTACGGTGATACAAGTCTTCAGTTTCACGAGTTTATTTTCCGTTTATTATTAAGTTACTTTGGAGTGTAGTTGTGCATATACTGGTCTTTCAAAGGCAGTTTCGGGAAGTAGTAGGTATGTTTTGGGACCTTAATACTTCTGGGGCTTCACCAAAACTGCAACTGATACTTATTTAAATGACATCAACACACAACACACCCAGTTTGTTTTTAAACCGCTATAGAATGTAGAATTTTCTTCAACTGTCTATTTGATTCGCAAATCCTATACTCAGATGCAATAAACTTAACTTCTTCGTCTTTTTGTCATCTTGCATAACCTTACCTCGAAAACTATAAAATATAAGAAATATATAGAAAATTGTATGATTCCATTGGTACCTCCTTCTACGTGTAGTTCTACTTCAGTTCTTATGGGTTCGTTGAATGCTATTTCCATCTAATATACATCCTCTATCTACTGCATCACAACACTCCAAAGATAAATCATTAAGTAGACTCTTTTTCGAGCCAATTTCTTGTGACAAACTGATTACATACCAAAAACTCTAATCTATTTTTAAATGTCCCAATATTATTTTTAATTACCGTTGCCCAAGCTACCTGGACCTCAATCTTTGATCAATTGCCTCTGTTAAAATCCAATTTATTCTCGCTTTTGTCACTATCATTAACTTAAACAAAGACATCTAATGAATAGGTAATTAACAATATAAATGATACTCTCTAGAAGACTAATTAAAACTCTCTTAAAAAGCAAAGACGGAGAATGAAAATAAAAAGTTATCATATATTTTTCGTTTTATCTTAGGAAGAATCATTCCATTTTCGTTCCGCTTTCAACTAAACTACCTATATAGTGTAAACTATGCATTATTATTATACATGTTGTTGAGTTATCTGTTGTTTGCGTTTGGCTCAACAGTTTCTGGATAACCTGTATACATGCGTTAGTATATTGATTTAATCAATGAAAGGTAACGAGGTATAGACCATTTTCTGTGTAGGTAACTGAAAAAATTATTGGACATGATCATTAAAATCTTCGGTTAATAGCAACTATGAAACGGGTGAAATAGAAGCCAAATAGAACCAGGTGGTTTATTTCCATCCATTAAAACGTAGTGATAAATTATTAGGAAACGATCAAGCTTAAAAGCAGATGGTGTTTGGATTTTGTTATTCAACGTCCAACTAACTCCCACTATTTTTTACTTACACCCTATTAATTCCAACTAAAAGTAATGATATTTCTAAAGAGATGATCTACCTCCGCAATTTAAATCATTTTCGTAAAATTAATGTGATCAATAACATACTTAATTGGAATTAATGTTGTAAAGGCTTGATGATTTTAAAATTAAAAAGGGTGATTCACATGCAAAGATAATAAAGTTTGAAGCCCACTTACAAAGAAAAAGAGAAAAGTCAATATTATAATGAGGAAAACAAAACAAAATAATATTTTATGCAGAAAGCTCAGAATGTTGCATATTATGAAGCAATGTATAAGGGTGCAGAATATGCATTTTGTGGGAGCATTGAACTACGACAACACATGGTTCACGTTCAATGTCAAAATTTGGAATAAGCTACTTTGGAGCAGATACCAACTAATTACAAAACAATATAATATTGTTTGTATGACAGGCATGAGCGGATAGATGTTTAATAATGTTGATGCAATCTAGAAATTTCACACTGCATAGAGGCTATGTGTGAGAACGTGTTTTTTTAAGTCACCATATACCACAATTCCTTCGAGACTGTGATATACTTGTCCGACTCGCAGTCCAACGATCGCCATTAGTGGCATGCAAAAGCTTTTCCCCCCTACACCCCCATCAACCCGTTAATTAATTAGCTAAATGTATATTCTTCTAAGAATCCCTCCTGGCGGACTGATAGTGTTCGTTCAAGAATAAATGAATTTTAATTTCATTAGAGTGGCAGGAATCATTGGCGTTTCCAGGTAAATACATCAAAAAAATTCCGATCAAAAAGAAAATATATGGGGTGTTTTTTTTTATTATCGCCCTCACGCAAAATATTGTTGAAAATGTTCAAAAAACGAAAGTACTCGAACAAAGCGTAGAAATATTTCAAATACACGTGAACTTTTTTAAAAATATCTATATCTCAATTGAATTTTATGCAATCGGATTGGACAGCTGTAAAAACTGCTCAGTATGACGTAGCAGTAATCGACAGCCATACATGGTAGAGTCTGTTCAGCCATCCTTTGCCGTTACGTCATACATTGTCCAGCTTGCTCTCTCATTCATGAAATGGATGAGACGGAATTATGACGTCATTGACGTATTTCTTATCTATAAGGTCGACATAAATTTTATCTGTTACTTTTGAGAGCTCAGTTTTCATATTTTGAAAACAATTCTTAACATATGTCAGTGATTATAATTTTGAGGTTAGGTGTAAAAAAAACAATCAAACATACGTAAAACGGCGGAATACGTCACCCATTATGAGGTAACGGCAAAGGATGGCTGAACAAACTATACTATAGTCAAATGCAGTCTTATCATGCGGGTCATACGATTCAACAAAGACATACTCACCGTTTTTGTTTTCTTTAATTGCGTTCAATAATTATATTAACTTCCAAATAAAATCCGTAAGATGAATGAGACAGACTTACGCAATTTTGACGGGAGAAAAAAGGATATGTAGTTAGTTTTCAGCGATTCTAAAAAGTCTTTCACCAGCGAAGTTTCTATTTAAATGTCAGTTATGTCACTGTGACAATTCAAAGTGATAATATGAATAATAAGAAGCAATTTTGCGGTATTTTGCATCCTCAAGCCAAAAAAAATGGTACTTAATCTGATAGATTATTTCGAGAATGAATGAAAAAGTGGAAATTCGTCAACCAGTGTGCAGGAAACATCAACCATCATTATTTTCTCCGGGTATATTTGTAATCTCACATTTTGGTAACCTCTGTGTCTTCTGATTTGATACATATGGTTAGTGACCTTTGAACCCGAACGATAAGAGCGCTTTCGACTATAGTAATTAGGTTTTGCTGAAAGTTATTCTGATAATGTCTAGCTTTATAGCAAAGATGTAAAAATTTTTGTTAATAAAGATACAAGTTGAATCGCTAAGATCAATATTTTGCCTTAGAAGTTTCTGTGGTAAATGTACAGAGCATGTGAAACGTAAAACAAATTACATCAAATATTCTAAGGTTAGCATAATGGTTATTAAATATTTGGGGTTGTCTAAATTTTAAGAATCATATCAGTTTTGTTATTACTTCAGGTATTAAGCAAAACATTTGAAACTGGACTAACTACTTTCCTTTATAGCATGTGCCACCCATAGCAATATAATATAATCATAAAACCGCTTTTTAAGCTCTTTTATTGTAATAATAGTAATTAAATATGTCCGAGTTCATCCTAAGGAATGAAATTACTTATTTGTTCAAAAAAATGCCCCATGGGTATAAAAAAAACGCCAATGACTAGTCAGTTCTTTTCTCCATCTTCAGATTTAACGTTCGCGTGTTGATGGCTCTCCTCACACACACAGAATGTGCGTTTTTGGAATTAGTTCTAAATGGCGTCCATTAACTACTGTTTATCAATTAATAACAATTTATGCATATTTATTTCCAGTAATAAGTTTCTCCACGACTAAATAATAACGCACAAATTATTTTACATATTTAGCTGCATAATGATATATAAATTCTTCACACCAGTGAATAATAAAAAGAATTCACTCTCGTTAGCCAATCACATTCTATTATTATCAGAATTCACGCTAAAATAAATTAATAGTATATTATTAAACGAGCAATTTATGATAGCCATAATTCACGATGGGTGACGTTTGCGTCACGAGCCGCAGGCGAGGGGCGCAAGTCACCCAAGTGAATTATGCCCATAAATTGCGAGTAGAATACTATACTTCGTCCACGACACTTAATTTATTTATTAATAAATAAAAATCAGTAGTGATTAGGCATATTACTAACCTCAAAATGTTGTGGCATCTACTTCAAATAATTTGACATATATAGAGATGGGCGATATTGTAGAAAGTATCAATACAACGTACCGTTATAAATATATTGTTTTAAAATACTTAATATTAGAAAATATCGTTATGAAAAGTATCAATACTGAAAATTACAATATTCTATAGATACGATATATGTCAGAAACAAATTTCCTGAACAAAATACACAGATTTAATAGTTTATTTCATATTGTACCCCCATCTCTAGTCGTGAATTATGAACCATAATACACTACAGTGTATTATGAACCATAATTCACGACAGTTGATATGTGGGTATCATATACCTTTAGTTAGGAGGTGAAATATTGACTTATTATTATAGGTGGTCGTGGACAAAATAAATAAATCAAATCATCTCTTTAAAACGTCAAATACCTAAGAACGCAAATCGCTTCTGACAGCGCGTCGTTTGAAACGTCAAAATAATTATAAAATCATAATTTTACGTATTTCAAGAGAAAAAAAATGGACAACAGTGGATATGTACTCCCCCGGAATTAATTTCATTTATAAATGTAAGGGGTTCCGATTAAAAATATCAGTTATGTATATATATTTGTCCACGACCACCTAATAATAAGTCGATATTTTACCTCCTAACAAAAGGTATATGGTACCCATATATCTACTAGAGTGAATTATAGTTCATAATACACTGGAGTGTATTATGGTTCATAATTCACGACTAGAGATGGGGGTACAATATGAAATAAACTTTTAAATCTGTGTATTTTGTTCAGGAAATTTGTTTCTGAAATATAACGAATCGACAAAATATCGAAATCTTTAGTATTGATACTTTTCATAACGACATTTTCTAGTATTAAGTATTTCAAAACAATATATTTATAACTGTACGTTGTATTGATACTTTACACGGTATCGCCCATCTCTATTTTGTCAAATTATTTAATTTTGACGTTAGTAATACCAAATTGTTACGAACTTGCTATATTACTGTAACGATGAATTCATTAAATTCGGATACTGGAAATGAACGTTCTTGTACACCAACTGAAATAAAAAAAAGGGCCGAAATTAACGACTATAGGACTGCTGCCAGAAAAATCGAAAGATAACTATATGTTTACATATTATACCTTCATGAACTGGAGGTTAATTGACTTTTATTTAATAAAGAGATCAAGGGTCGTGGACAAAGTATAGTATTCTACTCGCAATTTATGGCCAATATTCACTCAGGTGACTTGCGCAAACGTCACCCAGCGTGAATAATGGCTATTATAAATTGCTCGTTTGATAATATACTATTACTCTTTACATTTTAATAAATATACTCTATATCCTAGTGGTGGTGGACTAAGGCGCGGACGATTGAGATTCGATCCTCACTGGAAGTTTTTTCTTTTTAGTCGTGGAGAAAGTATAGTCTTCTACTTGAGTAGAATGGTTATCATTCACTTTGATGATTCCAAAACTCACTCGCCGCGCTACCTCGTTTTGGAAACTTCATCCGCGTGAATAATAGCATTCCATCATTCTGCACTCGTTGAAGAATATACTATTCTGCTTCATTAGTTTTGAAATATTGGAAAAAGAAATTATAAATTGAGACGATTATTTTTTATTTGAAAGTGACAAAAGGTATCAATAGAGAAAAAATTACTAAGAAAAAATGTTTTCTCTGTTTGGTAGGCTTCCAGATCGAGCTACTGTCACTTATTAATTCGCTAAAGCGGCTACGAATTGATTCATGTTGTATTTTTCAACACGATCAAATAAAACAATCAAATTTGTTCAAATCTTCATCATATTCAACTTAATACGGAATTTCAAGGATATTGATAAAAGTATTCGAAAATGTTCAACTGGAAGTAAAGTGCAAAAAAAAGTTTTTGTACATGAAATTTTACTTCTATTAACAAAAGGTTTACCTGGAAACTCATTCACAACAATCACTTCTGAACTATTTTTTAGATAAAAAAGTTTAATGAGGTAGAATGGTTGATATATCTATTTGAAATATTCTGAAAGATTTGATTTAAAGGATTTAGGTTCTACTTGTAAGTGTGTTGGTTTGCAAATAAATGATTTGAATAGTTATAATCAAATTTTTTGGTGTCATAGCTACGTTTGTTTTCAAATCCTACTTTTGAAATTTCCAAGTGTTTTACCGATATAAATTTTGTCACAATAGTAACTACCACATGTTAATTTATATACTCCTAATTTGTTGGCAATGCTTAATCTAGTTTCATGCACAGGGACTCTAGATATTTTCTATTTATGTCTTAGTTTCTTTTTTTAGTTGTCAGTTTTGTAATTTCTTTCGGATAACTCTCAACTTTTGTTGTTACTATTCTGTTCAGATTATTCCTGCATAAAGATTGCTGTATCCTGGTTAAACAATCCCACTTCTTTGTCGAGCTTTGTAGAAACCCTTCTGCGGCGCTGCAAAAGCCACAATAAACACACACAAGAAGATATTATGTAGATGACATATTAGTTCGTTTTCTAGTTAGTGAATGACAATTAGATATATTTTTCAATTATATTGGTAGTTTACATCCAAAAATAAAATTTACCCCAAAAGCTGAAGCAAATAACTCAATTAACTTTTTTTTATCCAAAAATTGAGAGTCATTGATACCTATACTTGATTTTTAAATTTACAGAATACCAACACTATACCTACCATATAATTCCAATCATCCCATGTCCCATAAATAAGCAGAATATAATTCATTAATACATAGAATACCTATGAAGAAATATAATTTTGATGGAGAAATTAATACAATTATTATTAAACAAATAGCCACATCCAACGGTTACCCATTGGTAATAAATAAATTAATTGATAAAAAAGTGGTATTTCAGGTTGCATTAAGAATCACCCTGTATGGAAAACCTGTAGAACTAGTATATTTGATGCCAGAACATTAAATATAAAGTAACTTATTATTTCTGGCCTTGTTTTCATTCAGAATATGAGAATTTCAAAAATTTGTCCTTAGATAATTCAGTCCCACCCTGTATATCTGGACATTTTCAGCTATTTATGTGTAACTTTACGGAACACTAGAACATATCAATGGTACTATCAACTAAAACTGCATTTTTATTTGTTAATAATAAAATTACGTGGTCACGAAAATAAGGACTTTCCAACTAAATCGGAAACTAGTCATAGGATTGAATTGGTCCCATGGACACTTTTGGTCAAAATAACGAGTGAAACATAATATACAAAATTCAAAAAAGCGCAGGGTCCTTTGTAATAAAAAATATTCAATACTTTGTTATATACAGGGTGGGGCAATCTTCTGACATCGGAGGATTACATCGTTGTGGTGAGAGATAGAACTTTAAAGTTTTGTGTGAGCTGATACAGTTACTGAGGACACATTTTGAAAATACTTTTGATTCTACAGGGTGTTCCAAAACCACGTAGCAGCACAAACTTACATTTTTTTGAATGGAACGTACTATATTTTGTTCAAGAATCGGAAAGATCCCACCGAGAGCGTTACAAAAATATAGCACTCTAATATATTATAATGGTGTTTCACAAATATATAGCCAATTATTAGCAAAAAAGACCTCCTCTTCAACACTCTGCAAAACAGTAAATTATAATAAATCAACAGGTCTTTGTATTCAAATGTCATACACATACCATTGGCTGTGCTCAGTATTGATTACTTTTTTTATCTGTGGCTTCTCTAATACAGGGTGAATCAGAACGCAAATCGATCAATATCTCAAAATTTTTAAATGAATCACCCTATAAGTCTTTTTACAATTTGTAAGTACAATTAATAAACTTTCAAACGATGTAGTACACTTAGGGCATGAGTTAATGGAAAATCGTAGATATTTTATGATAATGGTCAAAAACAAGTATTCTACGTACACAAATTAAATGGTTTCAAATTTTTACATGCAACATCTTGTGAATTTTAACTTTTCTAAGGCATAAATTCTAATCGTAATTTTGGATGCATCTAAAATATCTTTGACTTCTACTCTTACCGTTAGAGGAAGGAAAGAAGGAATTATGTTGGAAGAAATATTTTTTTGCGCGATCGATCTTTTTTGTTTATTTACAGCATCGGTTGTCAGGTCGGTAGGTTGTGTTTACTGGTTGCTAAGTCTAGCACGTTGGTAAGTGATTTACTCACCGTTCAGTCGTCGGTAAGTAAATTATTTACCGATGTCTTAGCCCTACATACATTTAAGTGGTCCTAAATAATATATTACTTCATTCATTACACAAAAGGAACAAAAAAAATTGAAGGTTGATATTTTTTTAGGGAACAGAATCGAACAGAACAATATAAAAAGTAATAAATAGCATGAAAACAATTTCACCAAAATGCAAATTATATTTTAAATTTATCTGGAGTATAAATGTCACATTTGATCATTTCGTTCATTTCGAAGAAATTTAAACTATTGTATTCGAAATTCGAATATTTCAATACGATCGCGCAAAAATGGTATAAGCATTTCGAACGTTAAGGCTTGATGTATCCCCATAAAAAGGAATCCATCGGTGTGAGATCTGGAGATAGAGGAGGCCACGAAATTGGTCCACCACGTCCTATCCACCTGTCGGTAAAATGTCTGCTTAACCACCGACGTACACAACGAACGTGATATACAGATGCTCCATCTTGTTGGAACCACAAGTTAACTATTGTGTTTGAATCAACTTCCACAACACAAACGAAGAATACAGCAATATTTTTTTGACATTTTTCAGTAGATACTATTTTGATAGTAGCCCACTTGATATAATCAAAAATATGGCTTGATTATGTTTCGCCCATTCTCAAACAAGTCTATAATAACAATTCTTGAAAGCGAAACATCTACGGTATTAGCAAACATTTTATTTCATTAATTAGATATTGTAGATACATCCAAAATTACGATTGAAATGTATGCCTTAGAAATGTTGAAATTCACAAGAGGTTGCATGTAAAAATTTAATACCATTTAATTTGTGTACGTAAAATACTTGTTTTTGACCATTATCATAAAATATCTACGATTTTCCATTAACTCATGCCCTGAGTGTACTACATCGTTTGAGTTCATTAATTGTACTAACAAATTATAAGAACACTTATAGGGTGATTCATTTAAAAATTTTGAGATATTGATTGATTTGCGTTCTGATTCACCCTGTATTAAGGAAGCCACAGATAAAAAAGTAATTAATACTGAGCACAGCCAATGATATGTGTCTGACATTTGAATACAAAGACCTGTTGATTTATTATAATTTACTGTTTTGCAGAGTGCTAAAGAGGAAGTCTTTTTTGCTAATAATTGGCCATATCTTTGTAAAACACCCTTATAATATATTAGAGTGCTATATTTTTGTAACGCTCTCGGTGAGATCTTTCTGATTCTTGAACAAAATACAGTACGTTCCATTCAAAAAAATGTAAGTTTGTGCTGCTACGTGGCTTTGGAACACCCTGTAGAATCGAAAGTATTCTCAAAATGTGCCCTCAGTAACTGTATTAGCTCACACAAAACTATGAAGTTCTATCTCCCACCACAACAATGTAATCTTCCGATGTCAGAAGATTGTCCCACCCTGTATATACGGCTATCATTATTTTCATTCATACCACTGTTTTTTCACAAAAAATATTATTGATGATCATAAAATGTTCCAATTTTACTGAATAATACGCTAACCCTTAATACTCTTACTGGGTCCGAATGTTAGTTTCGACAAATTTTTCACTTGTGCCTAGCGTTGACCTTCTAAAGGTCAAAGCTTACGAAAGGTTATATGGACCCTACCTAAAATTCTAGATATTCATGTTAAATTTAAATATTATTCCCTATGCAATTTTCAATAAAAGTGAATTAAAACCACAAAACTATTTCTACACATTATCCCATAACAAAATTTCTGTTATAACATACCTTTCTCAAGCGGTAAAAAACTAACCAACATTTTCACACCAAGAGTCTTTGTTCTTATATAATTTTATTTAAAAAGAACTTTACACGTTTCACTTTATGAGTTATTAATAAATAAAGTATTAGAAAATATCCGAAAACATTGAAAATCGATAATCTAAAGGCACACCGGTAACACGAGAGCCCGTCATTTTATAGAAGGTGATTTTAAGGTAATATCGCGAATAAATACGCGATTAATCAAAAGCTGTGGATGCGCGATAATCCAGGCTAGAATACTTGTCGCGCTGCATTAATAAATTCAATCAAAAATAGCTTAAAGCGATAGTGACAAGAGACACACCCAGTTGCCACTAATCGAAATAAACAATTGATTGTATGATTACTGGATTCTGATATGCAATGCTTTAATGATAACTACAGAGGGATTTTATTTTTAATTTCTAGTATTGGCTACGCTGGATTAATTTACTGAAAGCGTCAATTACAAACTTGTTTTTTGTGAGAAAAAAAGTATAATATAAAATTGTTGACTATATTTGTAGTTGTAGATATTTAAAAATTGTTTTTAATAAAAAAATTTATTGATAAAGGGAATAGGTATAGGTTTGGAAGGATTTAGTTGGTGGTATCTAAAATTATGGAATGTGAAGTTTGTAAAAAGATATAATTTGAGCAGAGTTTTAATTAAGAAGTGTCCATAATTGGAGACACTATTTAACCTTAAAAAAGTGAACACTCATACAAAATATTCCTCTTTGCCGAAATACAGGGTGTTTCAAATATCAAAAAATAATTTTAGCTCGTCGTTTTAACACCTTTGAATATTTTTTGTTCATGCTTGGTAAACTGATATATATTGGGTTTTTTGGCCCATGCAGCTAGACACTGAGATGGTGAAATGTTTTGAGCGTTCTAAACCTGCTACAGACAATATTAAAATTAAAAACAAACGTTCCAACGTCTATTTTCCCTAAATAACTATCTAACAAGAATGTCCCAAAAAGTGGTTTTCCTAACACAAAGGATTAAGCTACAAAGGTCACTTTCTTCTGTATCAGGGCATTTTTTGCAACAACAAATACAAGGAAGACCACGGTAAGTAAGGTAGATAATACAGTAGGATAGACAATTAGGGTTGCAAGATTATCTAATGACTACAATTTAATATTTGTCACAATAACAAAACTCATAGGGCAGTTGAATATTGATTTTAAATTTGGAAGATTTTGTATCAATGTTCCAGATTGGTCTTTGTATCTATTGCAATTGGAAAATATATGATCTAAGTCAAATATACTTTCAATAAAGGTAAAATATAGACTTCCACTATTGCCAGAGGCGTGCGATAGTTTGCGTAGTCTAGTCTGTATCAAATGAAGACTCAAGAATACTGGAATTAATTGGAAAGTTAGTAATAATAATAATAATAAGTAATAATAAGAGTAATAAGAAATGTCATGCTTTTAATATTCTTATATATACGGAATTTGGTTGTATTATGCTATTAACTGAATTAGAAAGATAAACCTAATAATCACATAGGAAATACGATTTATTACATGGTTTAGTACGACTTGGCAAGGTTATATAGAAGGTGCACATGTCGAAAATGTGAAGTTAATTGATTTTTAACTTCTCACTATAATCATTTTAATATATAATCATCTCAACATAGCATATAATTCAGGTAATGAAGGTATGTGAAATGATAGGCTTAAAACTTGGTCTCAATTGAAAGTGTAGCAACAATATCTTAGGTACAAAGGATGTGATGAGATTTTTGTGTTGCAAGTTTACATAATGAAGCTAATGTGATTTTTAATAATTGGGGACATTATATAATTGAACTATTTTCTATTCTATTTTTCCATCCTACAAAATATCCATTTCTCTTGCTCTGGGTACTAGATGGACACCTGCCAAAATTATCTATCAAGGAGTACAAAAGTCTGATTGAATAAGACGAATGTTTTTTTTTATTCAGCTTAACGTGCTTTGTGACTGTCATTAGCACTAGGCACAATACACACAATATGTTACATTGGTTTTATATATGTAGGATTAGACAAAAAATAAAAAGAGAGTAATCAAATTTTGTTCAGTAGATTTTCTTCTTTCAGGAATTGGATGGCTAAAGTTATTTGGCTCGGGCACGTTAATATTTCTTTTACAGTTGTTTCCATTCCCAGTTGTTGTCGACGCTTGGAATATAAGGGGCAGTCCACTAGTATGTGTTCAACTTTTAATGGGAAATGGCAATGTTGGCAGTTATGTTGAGGTGAAGAGCTCATCAAGTGGCCGTGCGTGAGACGAGTGTGACCGATACGTTATCTTCTGGCGACGACCTTCTCGTTTCTTCGTAAATCAGGAATATTGAACTGGTCGACTGTGGGATATATTTCATGTAGGAATGTGACTGAGTGGCTCCAATGATTTTGCCAGTGGGAACGAATGAGTTTCTTCATGCTGGTTTTCGAGTCGCTGGAGATTTGCAAATTAATTGGGTTGGTGGTGAATGAGGCGTCTTCTTTAGCAAAGCGATCAGCGATTTCATTTCCAGTTATGCCTATGTGTGATGGGATCTAGATGATACTGATGGTAACATCGTGCAGAATAAGGTTTTGGTATGTGTCGTGAATGCGTTGAACGAGAGGATGAATGGTGAATGAATTATTGATAGACTGAATGGATGAGAGGTTTTGTTCGTGTTATAATGATAAAAAACAGAGCTATAGTCCATAACAGTTAATATTTTTAATGTAAAAAGTGCTGAGTCATAAAATTAGCAAAATAAATTTGGGTCAAACAGTTTTTTAATATCTTTATATTATTAAATGATTGATGTTATATATTTAAAATATATAAGGCTCCAGTTAAAAAATCGGATCACACATTATAACAAACACGTGTATTTAAAATTGATTGAATGACCTGTCGAATGGATTTCAAACAGTTATCGACTTCCGCTTTTGGTATTTTAGTTTAGTTCGGGCTTTAACAACGCTGCGTAAATTAAAATGATATACCAATTAATTAGTATTTTTGGTTTATATAGGGTTTCCCAAAAATATTCTGGGGTCAAACATAGATTTAGTAAGTTATAAGGTGATTCAACTGAAAATTCAAATTCTTTTCCTTAACTTTGAAAATTCACTAAAAAAAATTAGACCTGAATTCACACTTTGAAAATGGTATCCTATGGTACTCCAGCTAAACTATTAACCTTGGTTTCAAAATATCAAAAATTGTACTTTATTTGTATAGTAGGTACTAAATAATTTAAGTCTTTTAATTCCTTTCAATGGCCACTATCCCTGAAATGGATTGTAATTGCAACTAGTTGTATCAAAATT
>CAJUYI010000242.1:103781-156220 GCA_910591695.1 Galerucella pusilla | reverse complement strand
AGCTTAAAATTAAATCATCACTTTTTGGAGATTGAATTAGGAATAATTCCATCATTATACAATTAAATAAAAAAGTCGCTACCAGTTATATGAAACCTAAAAGGTTAAAGAGTCACGTGATGTTTTAAACATAAAAACGTGACGACTAATGTTTCAAACGCGTGCTACCCTAATTCGATAATGGGGTAGACACCACACGATCGTGTCGAGCGTTCGGGGTCATTCTGTTTGGGGAAGAATTACGATCTCATTACACTAATTGACTGTGCGGTTGTTACCTGGTGGCGAATGGTTTAGTCCGGAAAACCAGCTGTCAACTTAGCGGTCATCACAAAATCCATAATTCATTCACTGTGGGTAAGGGTTGCTTCTTAGTCGGGTAAATTTCACTATTGAAAACATAAATTTAAATTAATAGGGTGGTCAACTTAAAATTTTAACCCCATTGAGTGAAATTATGCAGCCTATAATATAGATACGTCACTAGTTTAATGTGAAGTTGTCGATGATCTTCCTTTGCTGTTCCATGTTCCAGCCCACCATTGGTGATTTTGAGACGGTTCAGAATAAAAATTTTGTTTCCTCTGCTGCAACATGTACCGCATACTAATAAATATTTTATCTCGGTAATAAGTTAAGGAACGTATATTTCTTACTAAATATTTTCATTCCAATACATTAAATCGGTATCTTTGCACATAATCAAATTGTTCAATAAATTTCTTCAAGTTCATTAAATAGTCGTTGAGGGTAAGTGTATTTCTGCATCGTTATCAAAATAATCAAAATCAAACTACAGCATTTAAGTAATCCGATGGAAATAAAGATGAATTTAATGGTTACCGTTAACACCAGCTCCTAAGTAATAATTGATTAGAACTTCAATCGATAAATTCAAAGTTGATTACGAATCGTAGGCAGCACTTCGTCGAGGCATTTTCATCGATGGTACAGTGGATGGTGAATCTACTTAACTATTTCCATTACAAAATAGCAAGCTTCTACTTTATATTAGTATGAATTATCATTTTTTCTGAAAATCACTTCAAAAATAGAACAGCTCCTCTCCCGAATTGATAGATTGAGCTACATTTGTAGAACGACCTCAGGTGGCGGATAGGGGAGTGGCCTTGGACTTTGTGGAAGAGGATTGGTTGATTGAGACCGAAAGCCTTCTTCAGAGCAGATTAATAACACGGGGTGAGGTACGTAAAACTTCCTAGAATCCTGTGAAATAATCTACCGCCGATCAGCTTGTGACACAAACCGTAAACTGCTTGGTACTGCAGATTGCGGATAGCGACGGAAGCACACGCATACAATCGGCATTTATAGGAAAGAGCCTATGTATGTATGTATGTGTGTTTTTTGGGGTGACATTCACTGCGCCCCCTTACTTCTACTCAGTTTCTGAGGAGAGTCTCAGAAACTAGTAGTTCCCTTAGTCCTATTTCCCGGAGGAATTTCAGGATGTCTGCAGGCTTCAACTCAGGCAAATGTTCCTTTTTTATCCAGTAATCTCCCAGGTGCTGTGCTCTAGGATTCTGAAGTGCTGTGCAGTTGGAAAGTATGTGGATGGAGGTTTCTTCTTCCATTCTACAAAATCTGCATTCTTCTTCCTCCACTATTTTAAGCTTTCTCAGGTGCCCATTCAGGCGACAATGTCCCGTTAGGATCCCTGTTAAAACTCTTAGCGCAGTTTTACTTTGACTTATGCATTCTTTTGATCTCATTAGGTTGTAGTCACCCAGAAGAGTCTTTGATTGTATAAGCCCTACTAGATCTTTTCAATGGTCAAATCTTCTCTTTTTCTCGGCTTTACTTATTTCTTCCAATATTACATTGGAACTGATTCCGCAAAAGGATTCAGGCCCCCTAAAAGGTATTTCATTCCCCCTCTTTGCTAGTTCATCTGCTACTATTTCATTTCCTTCTATTCCAGTGTGTCCTGGAATCCATAGTAAGGTGACTATGTTGTTCTCGCCTAGTTCATTGAGTTTGTCTAGGCATTCCCAAACCATTTTGGAACTGATTACACAAGAGCTCGGTGCCTTAATGGCTGCTTGACTATCCGACATTATGAAAACCTTTGTCTTCTGTATCCTTTATCAATATTGAACTGGGCGCACTTTCTTATGGCGTGGATTTCCGCTTGAAAGATACTTGGGGTTTTTCCCAAGCTTTCAGAGTGTTTGGTTCTTGACCCGAACACTCCTATCCCAGTTCCTTCTATTGCTTTTGAGCCGTCTGTGTACAATTGAATGGCATTCTTTCCAAGTCTGGTAATGGTATTTGGATCCCGTTCCTTCTTGTTGCTTATTTCCGTAACGAATTTCTTTGAAAAGTTCTACTTTTTCATCATACCGTCTTGTGGCATGTCCCAGGTTGTCTGATTTCTAAGAAGTGCCTCTAAGAAGAGCATATCTGTCGGTTGTACATGGAAGAGGAGGAAACAGCTTCTCACATTTTCTGTGAAGCATTATCTCATTGGAGATATAGACTCCTAGGACTAGAGCATCCAAGGTGGGATTTCTCCAAGAAGGCACAAATAAGAGCAAAAAAGCCTAAAGACTGAGGTGCTGAGGACTCTCAGCCTACGACCGGTAGTGTCGAATCAATCAATCAATCAGTCAATAGATAAAACCAAAACTTAAACTATATACATTTATTTGAGCATTGAAAATAAAAGTTCACGACTTGCAAATAAAAATAAACTCTCCTTACCCGAGACGATCTACTTAGACCAGAATAATATAATACGGGATAGGGTAATTTCATGTCCGTCAAATAAAGGATTAATATCGATAATATTTTTCACTCCTTTGATTGAAGCTTCGAAGATGTTGTATATTTTTGAAGAAATGGCTGTGAGCAAAGTTGAATAGACACAAGAAATCAAGTATCTAGGTCTGACCCTAGATATTAAACATCTATGGAAGAATGACGAAAAAGAATAACGCAAGAATGGCTCTCATAGTGTGCAGAAGCCTGGCAGGGTGAATTGGGATAGTAGCCCATTGATACTGAGATGGCTCAACACTGCCATTGTGAGACCAGTCATCAATTATAGAGCCAGTTCGACGAGAGATTAACCTTTATATTTTATATGCATTACAGAAAGATGAGAACATGTCCACATGTTTGCGGTTTTATTTATAGTTGGAGAAGCGTGAGCCTTAATGAAATATCCAGCCAAAAAGACAACAAAATTATTGTCCCTTGGTTTTACCGCAAGTAACTCAAAGCTGGATTCAATAAACAGTTACATGTAAGTGACAACCAATACTTGGAACGTTATCTTTACGAGCTGCATTATGAATAGCAATTTCAAAATTAACGACTACTCTCACAGGAGTCTATTATTTTTGGCTGATTTGGTTTCCAGTGAACGAATTTCAAGCACCCTTAAAATTAATCTTGAGCACTACCTGTTAAGGTACAATTTATTATAAAGAGCTCATAAGAGAATATAACTGCATTCTAAAATCAGAATTTCTTTTCTTCGTTCAAAGTTGAATTTCTTTGTTTTGCACTGTGAGTCACCATTCAATCAGGAAAATCGATGAAATATAAAGAGAGAAAGTGGATGTGGGCGTAATGCGTAACAAACGGCCATTTTCAGAAAAAAGCGCATGAGACGCGCGCCACTAATCGGCGGAAGCGTCGTGTGAATGGACGAATCATTTGCGGCTCGAGACGCTTGGTTGATTTACTGAACAATAGAGACATGGAAGAATAGATCAATGGCGTTTGTACCATTTTACAAAGTTAACAATAGACTATGTACAGGGTACAATTCATTATAAAATTAAGTACACAATGAGGTTGTATTATATATGTTACATAATATAACATTAATACATGTTTCATATAAAATGACCAATAAACGTTTAGTTGAAAAAAATTTTAAAAAGTATATAAAGTTTCCACTACTTAGTCCAGTAAATGAAGGGACAAAGCTCCTGAAAAGTCCCTGAAGACTTCACTTTGGGCACAATGTGTAGGTCACGACTTTTTTTTGAACGAGAAAAAACCTAAGGCGGTTGAGTTTACGGAAGGGGGGGAAAATGGCCCCCTAAACCCTGGAAAACGGGTTTTTCGCTAAATATGCGAATTAGAGAATTATTTTTCAGATAAAAAATGAAGATCGTTTTATTATCTACAAATATAGCCCCTTTCATTTTTTTCGAAAATTCGATAGTTACCGAGATAATGAGACCTAAAAGTCTCCTCCTTTCAGCTGCTGCTCTGCCTGTACGTATTGTGCTTTCTATGCATTAACTTGTAAGCGGGTGGACGAATTGTTCCATAACTTGGAAAAAATTGACATTTTCCGATGATTCAAAGTTCATCACAATGAAAAGACCCGTAGCTATCATTCCATGTGACTTGCAGCTCGTTCGTACTTTACAAAAATATTTTTAAAAGCGGTCAAAGTTTTTTTTCACAAGATTTTGAGACTTTTTCATTAATTTGTTCATATTTTTTTCAAAAATAGTCTTTTATCCAAATTTATTTTATAATGGAGCCTTGGGAGATCTTGATAATCTCAGAAATTTTTTTTTAATATCTCTCTTGCGTTTTGATAAAAAATTGCATTGGTTATTCATTTATTTAAAAAAAGTCCAGTTTTCAGCGACTTTTCAGGAGCTTTCGAAATTTTCAGGTGTTCAGGTGGACTATACTAGGGTATATTTTGTATTGCATAATATCAAATGTCGGAATATACTGTCATATTCACTTAACTTAACGCACCAATCTCAGACAGCTGTTCCTAAACTGAATTTTTAAAGTTGACGACACGAGTTGAAGTTGGACCAGGCCGAAAACATTTTGGCACAATAATTTTTTACAATTTTTGTATCAACGAGAATGCTTTGCTGAGTTGGTTTTTGATGTTGGCAATGAAATACCACATCAGTATTTAATTTTTCGTTGGTACGGAGAATTCAAACGTGGACGAAATAATATTAGCGACGTTTTAATGAGCAGGTCGACCAACAACGTATACGCATCAAGTCAATATACGCATGAAGTGGTATTCCTGACGATCATTCGTTTTTTGGAACGTATACGCTTGATAATGTGCGATAACATAACATCCGGCATCACTGCAACATCTCACTGATTACAGGAATTGGTTCTTTAATTAACGTTTCATGACTTAAATTCAAAAACTGACAACTGGCAAAGTGAAAGATTGTCCACATTTGTGATACACAGGAAATTAAGGAAAACTTAATGTTATGTATGATGTATCTCATCGAGATAAAAAATAATAATGACCGTCTGCAAGAAAAATTACCGTATCGAGTATCTGAAAAAAAAATTTCAAATTACTTTACATTCAAAGGTGCCGAAATGAAATGGTCAGAAATAAGTTTATTACTTGCAAAGAACCGCGAAGACACCAACAGCTACAACAAATTGAATAGTTATCAGGAATATCTATAGAATATACTTCAAACTAAAGGATTTTACATTGCATCAATCAACATTAACCATACCACTTCATCTTCCATTATTTAAAAATATTTTTGACAGTTAGAAAATAGTTGTCTTCGAAGTTGACAACAAATATAATATTATCAATAGACTTCAACAAAACTATAAAACGAACGATACAAAACGCTCGCTGTAAACACTCGTTTTGAGAACGTATACGCATCAATGTTCACGAGTCAAGAATACCAAAACGTACGAATCTCTCGAAGTAAGCATACGCATCAAAAGTTCACTTGTCGAGAATACGGCCCCGGCATTGGACATTTCAGAGACAACAATTCAAAAAATTTCACAGAATTATCTGTCAAAAAAATAAGAGGTATGACATCGGCTTTGAAATTGGAATATTTCTTGTATTGACCACCTAAACGCCACATGTTCCACAATGAGTGGGGTTAAATAAACTAATGCGGCAGTTATTTTTCGTGAATTTTTTTAAGAATGAATCAACAAACTGTTACTGTCTGTAAAATGGAACATGGGATGCGAATAAGTAATTGCTTAAGGTTTAGTTGATACTGTGGAACGCTTATGTTAGAGACCACTAGTACTCTTTTTATCGTCATAAATATCATAAGAACGTGCGCCCAGCTCAATATTGATAAAGGTTACAGAAGACAAAGGATTATCATAGTGTCGGATAGTCAATCAGCTATTAAAGCACTGAGCTCTTGTAAAATCAGTTCCAAAATGGGGTGGGAATGCCTAGACAAACTCAATGAATTAGGCGAGAGCAATATAGTCACCTTACTATGGATTCCAGGACACACTGGAATAAAAGGAAATGGAATAGCAGATGAAGTAGCCAGGGCCGGATTAAAGTGCAATGCCGCTGTGGGCCCCAAATTTTTGCCGCCCCTATCCCATGTCATTACACTACAATGTTACACTACACACATGTTATAAATAAATTAATGGTGCTAAAAAGCAGAAAAACATTGAGGGCCTTTCAGGGCAACGTAGTTTTAATATTAAGTAAGGCTTAACAACTGTTAATCCTTGCTTACCATTTTTTGCAATTGCAACAAAAGAATTAAGCTTAACCGAAACTCGAAATTATGTTAAAAGTATAAATGAATAGAACTAGATGGATCTTATTTCTGCAATATATATCTACTGGTAATAGGGCAATTTGTACAGGAAAAAAAACAATTAAATGAAATACATCTATTAATAAACAAACGTAAATAATGATTTATAGAATCAATAATTAGGTAAGTGACCACATTATTTTTCTTTAATTAAAAAGTTTTTTGCGAGCTTTGGCGGAAGCAAAATCAGAAACTATTCACTAGATGTGCTTCAATGTGTAGAATTGCTAAATGATTCAGTTTTTCATTTGACATTGTTGACCTCAGAAAACTTTTAATTCGTTTCATCACCGAAAAAGACCTTTCGGCCGAATAATTCGTCACAAACAAACAGAGGTACATCCTAAACGCAATGTCCAAATTGGGGAAACTATTCTGCAGATTCTTTGTCCTTATTAAATTTGACATTTGTATAATAATACCATCTTTACTGTGAACAATGTTTGTTGTATTCTTTTGTTCACATAAGCACCAAAATTGGCTTCTACCACTTTTATTTTCTGAAGTAAATGAATGTAATTTTTCTTGTATATATCGATTAAAATGCATACACTCAGAAATAAATGAGTCTTCTAATCTTCGGGATAACAGGTTTTTTGCATACTTATCAAATTCTATTTGGGATATATTTTTTTGATAAAGGCACTCTAATATTTTAAATCTTTCAAATGTTTCCTTATATCCTGTGCATCTCAAATTCTATAAGGAAATAGTTACAAAACTGTTTTTATGTTTTTTCTAATAACTCTAATTTTTTTACCGAGAAGCATTTGCCGCCCCTCAAATGTTGCCGCTGTGGGCCCGGGCCCCACGGGCCCCTTATGATGATCCAGGACTGGAAGTAGCAAAGAGGGGGACTGAAGTACCCTTTTGGGGACTGGAACCCTTTTGCGGAATCAGCTCCTATGTAATATTTGAAGAAATAGGTGAAGCTGTGAAAAAGAGAAGATTTGACCAATGGCAAGATCTAGTAGGGCTTATACAATCAAGATTCTTCTGGGTGACTACAACCTGTTGAGATCAAATGAATGTATAAGTCAAAGCAAAACTGCGCTAAGAGTCTTAACAGGGATCCTAACGGGACATTGTCGCCTGAATGGGCACCTGAAAAAACTCAAAATAGTGGAGGAAGGAGAATGTAGATTTTGTGGCACGGAAGAAGAAACCTCCGTCCACATACTTTTCAACTGTACAGCACTTCAGAATCCTAGGGCACAGCTAGAAGAGGATATTGAAGCCTGTAGATATCCTGAAATTCCTCCGGGAAATAGGACTAAAGGAGCTACTAGTTTCTGAGACTCTCTTCAGAAACTAAGTAGAAGTAAGGGGATACAATAGATCTTTTGGGTCTCAGTGAACGTCACTCCCAATAAATGAATACAAATACAATACAATCGTCATAAATAATATCTCTCTTTCAATCTGATTGATAATCCTCACAAACTTATTGAACTGGTATATTTTGTAAATATAACTTTGACCTGGCAAACACTACAATCCAAGTTGTTATCTATCCATTTCAAAAGGCTGGTATTTTAAAGGTTTTGGGCAAATGATTTTACAAAGTAATCAATTTTTTATATTATTTATTTTAATTTCAAACTGAGTTCAAAGAGAACTATGTCATCTTGGGTAAACTCTTCTTTTAATGTACTAAAACTATATGTACGTTTTCTGCAAGCTAAATGAATTACTCAGTTGTTTTTCTGATAAGTATATACCTACTAGTTTAATTGAATAAGAAAATTATTTTCATGTTTAACTAATTCAAATCCTTACATCAATTTTCCAGTAATCAAACAAGTCCGTTGCGTGACGGTTCATCAGTGCGTGGCAATCGCAGTGATGACCTTTGACACGAGCGCCTTCCTCGAAATATAACTGTAGCCACGCTACCTGCTTATATCGAACACTGTTAATAAAATATTTAATTACACTTGGGTTATAAGCTAATCTCATAGTTGTATCTACCAGGGGTATTTGACATTAAAAGCGGAAACACCCAATTATCAAAATTGATAGTTTTCATTGAAACCCCAGGAAGAAAACAAAAAAGAATGACATTTCAAAATTAAGTAGAATCAGTTTCACATGAGAAGAACCCACTAGAAGTCTTGAAGTTGCAGTCGTATGCGTGAAGAAGCTGCACATAAATATCTGAACATCAATATTGGTCAAAGCCTAAGGCAGCTTCTTCGCGCATGCGACTGCAACTTCTAGACTTCTAGTGGGTTCTTCATTATAGGTTTGCTCGAACAAGCTTGAGAATCAGTTCTAAATTAGCGACGACAATTTCAATCTACGCAAACTCAGCAAAATTCCGAACTGATTCTCAAACTTATTCGAACAAACCTTATATTAACGCTATGTCCTAGGTGAGAGCGAGTGCTGCGGTACGTGCCATCCTTACGTGCGTTGCACAGTTGTCGTCTGATTTCCGCAACGGGAGCACTGATTTGTGAAATATTACGAGGAATATAAAAAAACACGTTACAAGGATCGGTTGGTTGATAAGGAATGAGTTGCTGTAGCCCACAGTATTTAGTTATGAGCAAAGCAAGTCCAAGACCAAGACTCGAACAGTCTCAGTCTTGGTCTTGGTCTTGCTTATTCAGTCTTGGTCTTGGTCTTGCTCAAATCTGTGTGGTCTCGGTCTTGGTCTTGGTCTTGCTGTATTTTGTTTGGTCTTGGTTTTAGTCTTGGTCTTGCCATAATTTCTTAACGAACATCTTTCAAAACATTTTGTAAACATTTTATTTTCATGCAACAAACATTTTTAAACCTAAATTTACTATCTTTGAATTAAAAAAAAAGTTCATTTAGACATTATTTCTTATTGTAATTCAAAGATGGATTGTGAATAGATCGTTTAAAGTCAATCATTATTTTGTAAAATACTTCATTTTGTTGCACTTAGAAAATATAAATAATGTTCTATTAGCTCATTATTAAGTTATTTTTTAGATTTCTTATGGATGCCCATGAATTAATACATAGCAACCATCGAGCTGACTCGTTGTTTAACCGATTGCGATGTTTCCGAATCACAAATGATGCTTTGGAGAATAGCCTTTCGGTTGGGACCGATGTAGCTGAAATCGACAAAAAGTCGCGAGCCATTTTCGCTAAAATTTGAAAATGCAGCTCGTGACGTTTCCACCAGTGCGGTGGGTCTTAATTACTCGCAGCTCTAGGTTCTTTCAAGTACTGGTCAGGTTCTTTCTTTGATGATTGAGAACCCGTCGAAGAGGATGGAGGTGAATACAATTTGTTGAAGTCTATGGCATCTTCATCATCATGATCCTCTTCTCTTGTATCCATTGGTTCTTCTACAGGTTCTCGCAGTCGATACTCTTCATACAAGCTTTCAAATTTTTTAAGCTTCGATCATCAACTTCAGAGCGGGAAGTTTTCGAATCAAGCTGTGCCGTCATTGTTTCTATTTTATCCAACAAAAGATTGAATGAAACGAAAATATTGAAAAATAAGTAATTTTCCTTTGGATTTTAGCCATGTGTTAACCAGACATTGGGACAAAGATTATGTACTCTTCGAAGATTTTTGTAGATCCTTTTTTTTAAACAGTGATTTATTTGTTTTTTATGTATATCGTTAAAATATAGTAAAGAAAACTGACAATTCGACATGCCAACTTATATTGTTCCAAGAAAAGCATATGTTGATGCTGTTACAAATATTTTATCTCATATAGTTACTGTGAAAAAGAATTTTTGGTTGAGTCTTGCGTATTTAGTCTTGGTCTTGCATAGTTGGTCTTGGTGTTAGTCTTGTTCTTGTTCATTCTGTCTTGGTCTTGGTCTTGCGAATCGAAGAATGGTTTTGGTCTCGGTCTTGGTCTTGCCTTTTTGCAAGACCAAGACCAAGACCAATTTTGCTCATCACTAACAGTATTTAATGTCATCCTAGTTTCCTGGTGCTCTACATCTGCTCATAACTCAAGATACAGATGATGAAATTCACAGTAAATCAACCTCTCTAAGTAGATCCTATGAATCGTATTTTTATATGAATGTCTCTTTTTGGGTTTTCGTGGTAATCTTAGTTTCAACAAACTATTTTCTGTAAGTAATGTAGTGTAATTGACGACGGCGCCATCATTGTTGAAATGTCGCTCTGTAATTTACCACCTAGTTTCAAAAACTCTTGAACTGCAATAAGCGCGTTGCGTGCGTTTTGTCGCACCCCAGTTCCCGCGTTCACCTAGGACATAGCGTTACAATTGTTACGTAAGAAGACAGTATAATAGTGAAGAGCTCCCTATATTCATCTGTTCATGCTAACTCAACGATTTTTTAGATTCGAGAAGCTGTATTTTTGTGCCTTAAGTAAAGAGTTTGGTCAACCTAAGACAGAAAAGGTATACTATTATGGTACGATAGAAAGAGGGTTGGATCGCAGATTTGATATCTGCCATAGAGGAAGATTCCTTTGGATCGAGTCCAGTGGTAGTGTGCTTCAGAGTCGGCGAGGTCTCTGATTAGAAAGGTAAGTGTGTTCGTGGTAAGGATGATGATTATTCTTCAATTTGAATATTGGACCAGTTAAGAGTTTTGAAATTTCTTCGTTCAAGGTGTTTTTATCGTCAGCAGATTATGAAGAAGAAGTTGATCGTGTATTGTCGAGGTGCGGTGTCGTGCTGAATTTCTATTCTTATTATCCTGAATTCTGAAAAAAGCATTTAAATATTCGATTTTGTCTCTCAGTATCTGGTTGGGATTCAGAAGGCTAAAGATCTTCTTGTGAGAACAGTACTTGGGGGAAGGTTTCGGAAAACAATTAGATTCATTAGATTGCAGCCCGGGCGATTTGTACCTTGAAACTAAGAGTTCTACGTCGATTTGACGGAGGCGGTCAAAGAAGAGTGTGAAGAATGTGAGGTTGATAAGGAGGAAGATTTGAGGGCTTGTGAGTAAGAACTGTTTGCAAAATACACAAAATACTACAACACTAGGAAACCATACTACGCAAAACAACTGCTCAAAAAAATACAAAACTCGACCAGAAATCTTATGTATATCCTGACAAAATTCAGTAACTTATTGTTGGTGTAATAAAATCTTATGGAAACGGTTTTATATTGTAGCTAAATTCAAAAACTTATTAAAAATATAATTTCATTTTATTGAAAATGTCATTTTATAAAATATCATATCCATAATGTACTATTAAACAAAATATATGTTAAAAACTCTTCAAATTGCAATATCACCTAAATTAATAGAAACTTGTACGACCTCGTAGATACACTAGTAATCCCACTGTTTCCTATGTATTCGTGTTGTGTTCAGTGGACATGAACGTGCTTCAGATTTTTAGAATTCACGTAAACCGATGTAGCATACCGACATAGAGGGCCGTCGCTAGCCAGTAAAGGTTAAGAAAAATTCGAAATACTGGTATTTCACGTGGAATACCTTGTTAAGTAATATAACGGATTGCCGAGCCTTTAATCTTAATTTTTATATGATCTGAATCAACGTTATGAGCTTCTAATACTCGAAGAAATTGGTATGCATAAGATACTCGTATTAGTGATTAATGTGATAATAAACTGTATCGAGTGAATGTTAAAACACAATAGAATTTTTATTCATGAATAATTGCATTTCTGCTGTGTTATTATTATTATGTGTTATATATAAAGCGACAAATGAACGGAATAAATCTATTATTTTGTGAAGTTGATTAATGAATTGAAATGGTGGAGCCTTTAATTAAATATTAACGAGTCGATCATTTGCCATCCATTTTGATAAAACTACTTACGTCTCCCTATATCACCTGTCTTATACAGTATCCGCCAAAATAAACAGTACCGAAAATAAAAATAAAAATTAATTTTTAATTTCAGTAATGTAAGTGCCGAAAAATATTTTGTATTCTTTCCCGTAGTTCGGCAATATTCGCCGGCGGATTTTCCGAGTGAAATATTTTGTCCTTCATTATGCCCCAAATGTATGCGTCAGGTGGCGTCAGATCAGGTGAATGAGAAGGATATTCGAAGTCTGTTCCCCGAGAAATTATTCTATTATCGAAATGCTAACGGAGTAAGTCTAAGGTGCGCACAGCTGTATGGCTCGTTGCACCATCTTGTTGGAACCATTGTGTGCGAAACTGTAGATTTCGTGCACGGCAGAAGTTATTTAGATCTCTCACAAAAGGTATAATAATTTTCTCTCTATAACGCTCTTGGTTGACAGTAAGGACCAATCATTCCATGACCAGATACCGCGCACCAAACGGTAACTCGAAGACTGTGGAGTGGTTTCTCTACAATGACATCAGGACGTTCAAATCCAAAGAATCTGGTTGTTTGTCGATTAATATAGCCGCTAAGATGAACGTGACTCTCGTCTGAAAACCATATGTTTTTCAAAAATTCGGGATCTTCGTAAATTAAACTCAACATGCGACCACAGTAAATTTCTCTTGCACGTTTGTCCGCAGCATTTGGTCGTTGTCCAACTTGAATACGGTATGGATAACCATCAATTGATTTGAACATGCGACGTAAAGACGTTTCACTAATGTTGAGTTTACATGCAGTTCTTACAAGACTTCTTTGAGGTGATTGCACAACTTGGTTAAAAACACGTCCTTCATTTTCGTTAGTGCATACTGTTTTTCGACGACCTGAAGAACCTTCACGTTGACACAATACACTACCAGTGAGACGAAATTTTTCAACAACAGCTAACATCACACTTTTACTATGAGCTGCTTTATTAAATTTTTGTTGATATTTTATTGACACCTGTTCTAAGCTTGGACCATCATTACGACCTTTTCCGTATGAACCAAAATAATGCTCTACCGAAAAAACTTTTTCTTCCGTTGTTAGAACCATTTTTAAATCAAATTTAACTGCAGCGTACTATTAATATATCAACTAATGAAAATTTAGTCAAATATGACAAATCCATATTACATAAACAACTCCACAGCACTCTCTGTTTCGGTACTGTTTATTTTGGCGGACACCGTACCTGTTCAATAAGAAAAAACATTGAACATATTAGCCAAATATTCAATAGTCTAAGAAAATTATCTAAGAGAGGTAGAATGTGACTATTTAAAGCCGTGTCAACTCACGATTCATTGATTGATTAGTTGGGCATCATCAGTGAGAGGCTTAGAGTCCTCGGCCCATCAGCTTTCAGGCTTTTTGAACTCTTCGACGTGCCGTTTATGCGAAGAGACCAGTAGCCCTTATTAGGCTCAATAGTCTTTTCACTAGGTCTTTTTTGGAGAAATCTTCCCTTGGATGATCTAGACCTATGAATCTATATCTCAAAAGAGAAAATGCTTCACATGCGAAGATAATGTAAGAGGTTGTTTTCTCCTTTTCCATGCACAACCGACAGATAGGTTCCTTCCTATATACAGATTCAGCAAATAATTATGTTCCGTAAAGCCCTTCTGTGAGTGGAAAAGAGCTATAGAATAACAGACATACAATGTCTAGAGAAGCGTGAGGTAAGAGTCTGTGTGAGTAATCTGCTTATCTGGCCGCTGCTAAGGTTGAATATTTCGTTGGTCAACGTCTCCGAGGGTTTTTTGACCAGGAGTTTGCTGTGTTCCTGTTTTGGCACGTGTCTCCAGTACCGCACTGTTGTTTAGTTTAAATCCACCGAGATGTACAACCATGTGCAGAAGTTTTAAATATCCCAAATACAGGTTAAGGACCAGTAATGCAGTATCAGATCAAGTATATTACGTAACGTGTGTGGTAAGAAGCATTTTACGCGTGCGTAAAATGATTCTAACCACACGAGTACACAGAACACGAGTTATATACCATACTTTACCTACGACCTAGGTACTTGTACTTGTATTTATAATCTTATTATTAATAATACTTGAACAACATCAACAATAGATATTTTTAATAATTTTATTGTATAACATTTAATTCCATAATATTAGTTATTATAATAATTGTTTTTAGTAGCAGTACAGTGAGTAAACACAAATCATAAATCGCTTCCTTTGATTGTTGAAACATAAGAAACAACAGTTACATTATTAGAGGTACTTGGTAAACTTTCATCTCCATCTCTATTACTCTATTACCAATGAAAGAAGCACATTAAGGAACTAACGTTTAATCATTATTAAGATATTGTTGATAATCAAAAGTCCATTTTCCAATTATAATCAATACATACTTAGCCCTTAGGGCTTTCCATAGTTAAACGTGGCAATATCGAATGTTTTCAAATAGTGAATTTTGAATAATATGGCGACGTCTATTGACAGTTGCTAGGGAAGTCGTGCGATTTACTTTACAGCTGTGCGTTTTTTCACCGTGCGTAATAGACATCATTACATTGATGCCGACTGTGTGTTATTGAAAGAAAGCATCGAGTTGCTGATGTATCCTCCATACAATCCAGACCTAATCACTTTTTCACTTCTCCAAAAATTAAGAATTAAATGCGTGGGCAGAAGTTCCAGTCACCCAGAAGATGCAGTCAATGCCTTCAATAACTCTATTTTGAATGTACGAATAAGCGAGTGTAATAATTACTTCCAGAATTTGTTCAAAATTATGCAGAATACCACTTTTTCTAGCTGTTCATTATGCAAAATATGAAAGACAACTCATGAGCATCCAATAACAACTTGTTTTATCTATTTTTTTCTAATAATTTGGCTTATTTCTAGTTAAATAAAATATTTTGATTTGGCATCTTGGATAATTCACAAATAAAAACTGTTGTTAGCAATAAAATTCAAAATTCGGTTGATAGTTATAACTTATGTGTCTATGAGCTTAACAAATTAACATATTTATTAATTTTTTTACCAGTTTTGCAGACTCATAAACGTGACGATGATATATATCAGTTAGTCTAAAAGGTAAGAAATTAAATCCACTAACAATAAACACCTTTCTCACGATTTTCTATTAATATATCAATTTGACTGTCAAACAATAATCCTGTATATATTAAGAATACATAAAATATTCACGTGTATTGTTACAAAACCGTTTGAATTTCAAATAAGTACAATACATAACATTAGAAAATATTGTTGTCTACGAAAGATAACATAAAATGATTTTATTCTCGTTTGTTGTAAACATTGCATAAAATTTTATTTGAAATTACCAAATGCAGGCATGAAAATAAATGTATAACAAACAGATAAAAGTTATTGAATCGATAAGTAAATAGTGAGTATTCGATATGCGAAATGTCTTAGGTATCAACCAAGGTCAGAGCATTTGAAGTACCTATAATCATAAATTCGGTAGAGTAATAAATCTTCGTGACCCTTGAAAAACCATTGAGGTGTCTTTAGACCATAGGATTTTTCATTCGATTTTACATTTAATAAAACATTTGATTTTACATCAGAGTCGAACCTGGACCTTTCTAGAAATAGAAATAGAAAATGTTAGGTTATGATTTTGTTTTCACAAATTTTGAGTTGTTTGCTTTAGGTCAGATTTAGGTCTGGACATAATTGAAATGCCTTTGAGAAACACAGAAACAGCTGCACTTGCAACTTTAAATCTTCTGTTATTATTACAACTGCAAAATGACAAAAAAAAACAACAAGTAAATAGAAAGTTTTGATGTAGAAAATGGTTATTACGTCGAAGGGAACGTGGTATTTCGAATTAAGTTTTTAGTGAACTTTTGTTGGTAGATCCTATGAGATTCAAAAAATAGCAACATTCAAAAGAAAGACTCTACTCTGAGGAAATGTAGTAGTAGTAGTAGTTTACTCACATTTTCAATAATACAGTAATGCAATACAATTCAATACAAAAAGAAACTAAGAATACCATGTGAATGAAGAAATCTTGATAAGTGATTGAACACTTGTTTCAAGTACAAAGAAGATATTTAAAGTAAAATAGATACAATAATATAATAATAATAATTCGATTACAAGTAAGATCAACTTTAATAATGTAACACAATTGTGATAAAAGAATGGACAGGACAATGAACATGTAGGATTATCTTAAAGCTGAGTATATAAGTATTTACGGAAGGGAGGGGGAAAGGCAATTTATTCATTTTCAAGAAGGTTATTGAAAAAGTTACGTGGATTGGAGATGACGTAGCAAGCTACAAGCAGCGGAAATGAAATACTAGAGTTGAATGTTGACAAAATACAGAGACAACAGTTGAAGTGGTTTGGACATGTCACCAGAATGGAAAATGATATACCTGTCAAGAGGGTATGGTATTCTAGAACACTAAAGAGAAGACAGAGAGGACGACCAAGACAATAATGGAACAAAGCAGTTGCAGAAATTCTAGAGAAGAGGAGTATTACATGGATTGAAGCAAGTTCAAAGGCTCGTAACAAAAAGGAATGGACTAAATTTGTCTACGAAAAGTAAAAAGCCACCCCCTGACACTCGTAGGGTAAACCAGGGCTAAGATTATATATATATATATATATATATATATAAGTAACGTAACTGTCAATTAGTTCGAACACGACAATTTCGGAACACACTAGTAATCTAGTAACTTTAAGTAGTGCAAGTAAGGTTTCTTAAAATGCTCCTCCTAGTTTAAAAACAAGGTATATGTGTATGCAGAATAATCTCTTACCCATGAATACAATACAATACAATACAATACAATACAATACAATACAATTAGGGAATCTAATGTTTTCTGTGGAAAAAATCGAAAAAACACAATGCAAACTAATCTTTTTTTAACAAAATGCACTCGTGCAGGTGCAAAATCCTCGCCATCGACTCAGATTTTTGTTGCCATTATCACTGATGCTTAATGATATTACTACAAGATTATATTCTCTGTTATAATAATATAATAAACAAAAATTTGTACATAAACTTCGAAACCACTGCATACAAAAAAAAAACAATTCGAACAACAATATAGGTGAGAGGATCTGAATGAAACAATTGATTAGTTTTCGTTATCAGTTTAAATATTATAGTCACGTAGTAAATTGAATATTATACAGTTATATAAGGAATAATGTCAAGGAGAAACCAGAATGAAAATTTCGTGCAGATTTCCTAACCTTACCAAAATCGGTATATCTACATTATTCATCTTTTAAACAGAAATAATAGACTCGTGCTACATATTAATTTTCAAGCCAATTATCGGAACATTTGATTGACGTGGCATCAGAAGAAGAAAGTACAATTTGTTCCAAAAACAATTGGATAATCCGTGAAAACGAGCCAACTATTTTCGATACAAAGAAGTGCCTTTATGAATACATCAATTTCCAGGGTCACGTCATATCAACGTTTTGGGCAGCTTGAGTACGGAAATTAATTAAAATATATACAAAAGAAAATTAATTATCTCAATGAAGCTTATTAATCACTTGAATAAGCTAGAAGTAAGATGAATCATAGAACTTGAAGGAAGTCATATTACAGAGGCGGAGAAAGAATTTTCACTTTTCTGTCACAGTTGAGAATAAAACAAATTTTTAAAAAGGGGTTACCACAAATCAAATGAAAACGACAACATCTTTTTATGAACTGTAGGAGCACTTTTCAAAAATAATAAACAATAGAGGTCCCAAGATAGAACCTTGCGGAACGCCTGACGAGGCCTTCTATTCAGCAGACCTTTCCATTAAAAAAAGGAGCCGTCTCTTCGCCGGCACCACACCTCAGCCTCCTGGGCTTATTGTGGATACTCCTAGTGTTCTGACTACAGCCTATTCCGCCAATCCGTTCCCTGTATTAGCTCATACTGGTTCTTTGCTGGTTGGTTGTGGAAGTTCGGTATCCTTTTTGCATCTTCTGCAAGTAAGGTCTCCGTTATACAGCCCTATTTTGTTTAGCTGCTCTTTTGTGAGAAAGTGTCCCGTTAGTAGCCCCGTTATGGTGCGTAGTTTGTTCCTGCTCATTGACAGCAGTTCTTTCGCTCCTTTTTCTAACGTTTCTTTTATGAATTTCTTCCCATGTATTTGCCTGGGCGTATTCTTCCTGTGTCTATTGTATTGTTTTCCCCCCTCCCTTTTAACCATAACCTAGTTAAGGTCCATTCATCAGAGTTAACGATTCTGCTCTTGTGATTTCGTCAGCTTTTAAATTGCCAGCGATTCCTTTGTGACCTGGGACCCACTCCAGTGTTGCAGTTTTCCGAGTCGCCAGTCTTCTAAGCTCTTCGCCGCATTTCCATACCAGCCGAGATGTTACCCTAAAGCTCTGAAGTGCTTTAAGTGCAGCTTGACTGTCACTGTTCAGTAGACATCAATCTATTCATTATATATCGTTTTAATAATAGATAGTGGCGATTGACGATAGGTACTCCCGTTCCTCACTACTACTAATTCAACTCCATCGTACATAGACAAGCAAGAAGCGAAACTTTTATCTATTAAACTCAAACTAGTACCTAGACACTATGGGTGAAAGTAACAACGATCTGTTCGTTATTATTTGGTCATGTCAGTAAATTCAAAAATTTGCTTTGTCTCTTTGGTCATGCATTAACACCAGGTATCCGATTGTTAAGTAACCTTATTTGTATCCTAATCATCAATTAAAAATCGCATCGTTATGAGAAGATCAGAAAGCCAAAAATATTCTGCTAAGAGTTAGTACCACAACTGTTTTACTTTATTGAAAACCAAAACCACAAATTTAAAGAGTCGCAACTGTCTTGTATCCAATAACAGCCCCGGTAATACTTACGAGCATTGTCTTTTAAGTATTGCATGATAATAATATCAAATGTCATGTCTAGTCAGCTTCGTTTAAAGCTGTACCTTAGCTGGATTTGTAATAAACGTCAGAGACAATAGTTTAATACTATTGTAAAGCACTTTAAAGTTTTTGAAGATTAATTCTCAAAGAACAGAGACCGTTCACTAAAAAGCAACAACTAGTTCTCGGGCTCTGTGCCCCGACAGAAGTTAAACTAGGTTGGGATATCTGCAGGATATAGCAAACCATTCTGGTTTGGAATAGTTCAAAAAGTTTTACATGAAGAATTATCCGAAAAAAAAAGGAAAATAGATGTTACTGCTGATTGGTACAAATCGACTTGCTTGCCGGAAGTAATAAGGAATGATATATATATAATTGTTATTTGCGACGTTATCTTCAATTTTCAATAAATAAAAAAGGCACGCCATTGGTTGGAGCACAAATACTTCGAAGAGATAAATTATGACAGTCGGGTCTGGGTTGCGTAACTTCGGTTAGATTTACCGTTAGAATACTGAATGAATCTGTTGAAGATATGCGCAATATTTGATCATTATCATGTATACGTTGACTTTGACTACTAGTCCAAAGCGATTTAAGAGTTTTTAAGGATTTTGCATCGGACTATTCTGGAAGTCTATTTTAGTATGATTGTATATTCACATCTACATTTCAAAGAAACTTAAAATTCTAAGTAGGTACTCCATTGAGGAAACAGCCTATAGTTTCAAATATTATATAAAGATATGGTAAAAATAGATAGTGATAAAGTTTGCAAATTAGTATCGTTTAAAGCAATCAAAGAAGATAAAAATGCAATTTGAAACGCTAACTTGGCAGTTAACATTTCTAAAAATAAAAATATTTGATAGTTTCTCACAATTTCAGTTTTAGTGCAATCGAAGAGCAAGTCTGTTTGGATCAAAAGTCAATAATTATTTTTATTATTCGAAAAATTTCAAAGTTACATATATACGGACGGAGAGGCTTCCGGCGGTCTGTTCTTCACTACCTTCAAGAGCCACGAGATATTAAGGAATAGTGCAGTAATCCTAATATAAATTGGTGGAAACTTATTAAAAATATGTGCTGCAGATATTAAGGAATTTTACTGAGATTAATGACATGATGTAAAGATTTGTTATAATTAAGTATCTTTGTTGATGATTGATAATATCAAGTAGAGTGGCTGCTAATTTTTGGTATGCCACATGGTTAATTTTGTTTAAATTTTTGTAAATTCAGATCTTCACATTTTTGTTACTGTCCAAAACGAATCGTTCAACTGTAACTAAAACACCTAATTATAAATTATATTGCTCTCCATACATATCTGGAAGGTAACTATACTTACTTTAACAACTTCTACTACTGTATTTTGAATTTTATTCTCAGTACATTTTTTGGGAGATAACAGTGAAGGGTAAACTGTTTTTTTTTTGTTTTCTTTCTAATTTCATTTTAGATATAAAATAAAATTAGTGGCGCCCTTAAATTTTTTTCTGTTCAAAATAATTTATTTTTCCAATTTCCATTAGATAACAAAGTCCTGAGAACTGGCTTAATCAATTACGATACGAAAAAACCTAGTGAGAAGTAAAAGAATACAGCTATCAAGGACACATTCAACTATAATTGTATTATGTTTTTGTTGGAAATTATTTTGATTTATACATTCTTTATTAATATATCGTAAAGATACAGTTATTCGTAATTACAGACCGTTCGAAGAGAATGAATTGCATGTTTTGTAAAGTTCATACTTTTATTGTGCTAATAATTGTTATATCAATTGATTTAATGGCTATAGTCTGTTCGTTCTCAATAAAAACCGATCGAAACAAAATCACGTGAACATTGAAACACCTAGGCAAGCGGATGAGTTTGAGGGCGTATTCGGTTCCCTACTACTAACATTTCAATGCGAGTCATCCAATACGCAGCCGACTTAGAACACGCGTTTACATGCGATTTTTCTTAGCATCGACTTTAATATTCATTGGAGATTCAACCTCCTGAAATACGATACATTTGTCACAAAAAACACTTTGTTTTTTGTAAAAATTGTTGAAAAAGTACTCACAGCACCTTGTAATAAGGAGGATAATCATTTATCGTGAAAGATACTTTTAACTTCGAAAATAAAAATTCGGAAATATATCTTTCCAAGCCAAAATAAATAATAAAATAATTATATAAATCAAAAAATTAGTCTCGAATATTATTTTTCTAGCCAAACATCAATGCAATGCTGCAGAATAGTTCAAATGATTGACTAACATTTCTCAGCATATCAACGTTAGCAGATCGAAATGGCACATTAATTATCCTTTTCATGTCATCTCTAATAGCCGGGGATTTTATAAACTTATTCCTTACAAGACCCGAAAAAAATAAATATACTTCTGTTAAATCGTGTGACCGAGCTGGCCAATCAGTTGGGCCCCCTCTAACAGCATTGCATTGATGTCAACGGTGAACACTTTGAACCTTCAGCTTAATATTACGGTTAGAATTATACTTTTGGTAGCTAGTTTTTTTTAGAATGAATTATTCATTGAAATTAATCATTGATTAGGATTTTTTGTTACATACATTTATTACATACTAGGTCAAAAATTATAGTTTACAATAAATATTACCAGAAAACTCTGTTTTTATAAACTTTGGGTATAGGAAATGCTTGACAAAAATTAAAGTTACATAATCGAAGATTCTATTTTTGCTATAAAATACAGGATGTTCCATTTGAAAGAAGAAATAAAATGACAGGTTCGAGTTTCCGTTTACCCTGTATATAAGAAAGAATATAATTGAAATTTAATAGGATACAGAGATATTGCATCATGTTACGAAACTTTGTTTGGCAAAATACATTTTTGTTCTTCAACGTACAACAAGCTACAGAGCATTGATTTACCTACGATTTTCACATAAACGTGTCCATATCTTTCGAAGGACTCATATCAAAAGCTCCAAAAATGTAACCAATCCAAATTCGGTATAATATACAGGGGTTCCCATTTGAAAAATCATATGTTTGGTTTGTAACAGAGTTATGCAGCACTCTGTATAGTTCGATATAATTCCAAAATATGGACCTTCAGCCCATCTACTATTTTTGTCAATAACATTTTTTGATATCTCTTAAAATAACCCATATACCGAAGTTTGTCGTTAGATTGGTACACCCTGTATGTATGTATTTTGGGGAGACATTCACTGTGAACTGAAATATCTATTGTGCCCCTTACTTCTACTTAGCTTCTGAGGAGAGTGTCAGGGACTAGTAGCTCCTTTAGTCCTATTTCCCGGAGGAATTACAGGATATCTGCAGGCCTCAACTTAGGTCTTTTATCCAGTAATCTCCCAGGTAGGTACTGTGCCCTAGTACTCTGAAGTGCAGTTAGAAAGTATGTGAATAGTGGTTTCTTTTCCATGCCACAAAATCTACATTCTTCTTTTTCCACTATTTTGAGCCTTTTCAGGTGCCCATTCAGGCAAATTTTGTCATAGGAAAGATCCATAATAATTGTATACAGGGAAATTTGTTTGCATGGATTTAGGAACACCTTTCACATGAACAATATTTTTCCCATTTAAATCGTACTCTTCCACTCTTCCATTCCTATCTGTCTCAAATAATCTTTAACAGCAATCATACATTTTATGATTCCACACTATAAATTTTAAATATTTTCATGATACAAGAAATTAATTTCATTCAAAAATTCAAATAAAAACTGGCATACTGAGTTATTTGTAAAATGCCAGCAATAGAGCAATATTACAGACATACATTTTAACGTACTAATACGTCCATGAAATACATAATAAAAATCACGTTGAACAGTAACTACAGACCTGACATGATACAAATCATTTTAACGAATATAAAATTTGACAAGGATTCTATTAACAGTTATTTATATTTATTAGTAGTTAACGGTGTTTAACTACTAGATTTCATTCATGTATATATACCAAATGAATGGACCCAGTCCACTCCCTTACATCCCAATACATGAATTCATAGTATGTGAAAAAAAACGGAAATTAACTTGTTAAGCGAGGTCATTACCTACCAGTAGTCAGAAATATTATCAATATTTATCCTTCTTAAACAACGTTTTAAGTAGCTCATGCACTAAGAAGAAATACTCGCAGCTCTATAATTCCATGCAAATAACCGACTAAAGAAGGCAATACTAAATAATTCTAAAGGTGTTTTAAATGGATGTATACGGGAAATAAATTGATTTAAATCGTTGGAATTTGTAAGACCATATTAAAAGATGTCGAGTTAGAGAGAGATCGGTTGAGAAAAAATTACCCATAGCGGCCTACCTAACGGTGTATCACTGTGAGAAAGAAGAAGAAAATGGATCAGTCGGCATGGATGACAGTAATCTCCTTTTTTTGTGGAAGACGGGTAAAGTTATATGTCAGCACGATGTACTTATTAATGTTATTACAAATAACCTTTTAAGTGAATCAAGATCTAAGAAAGAGTGTTAATGTATTGATTTCAGACTTAACAAGATCCATTTAGCAAATAATTAGCTAAGTTCCTTTTTTGCTGTTAGATTGTATAGTGTTTCCTATTTCAGCTTTCTCAGCTATTAATAAAGATAGAGCCTTGCGGCTTTCGTGAAACGATACTACTTTTTTGTCATGTCTTGAGAAGCTAGCTTAATCTGTGAACAATTCTGCTTAACAATCTTTGGCAATATCACATAGTCAATAGGTAGCAAATGTTGAACAAATTGGACAGGATATGGATTTTTAAGACATTATTCTGGCACTCGTTTTTGGACCTTCGTCATCAATAATTTGAAAAAGATGATGCTCGAGTTGTGGATCTCTAGCAGTTCTATAGATCGTCCAATGGCCCGTATTCTTGGGAATCTCACTATGAGATTGGTGTATTACGGGTTAAGTGATTCTCGTTTTCAGTTTAATGTCATGTTAAGAGTAATTTTTTGATTCATTCATTTGTCAATGAGTGATAAACAATATCCAACGGATGGGCAAAAACTTATTTTGGTTAAATTGATGACTGAACAACGTGAATTGATAAGCGGGGCATTTACGGAAAGGTTCACCAGACAGGTTGCCAGAAAATTGTGACAAGATGCTTAGCAATTGAACTCGGTGATTGGAGAGGCTGAACAAAACTGGTTGGAGTTGCGGAAGGTTCACACACCGTTGAAAAACTGGTACTGGTGGTGGGCCAGTCAATCTGGAGCCTCTAACGTTGTGTGAACAGTAAATTTTTAGTACCATGGTTAAGTTTGTCAAGCGACGTTGTCAGCTGGGCTGTTGATTCTTCCTTTTTATTCATATACATCAACTTCTTTGAAAAATATACGAAAATATAACTTACATGCTTGATTCATGATATGTAAAACTGTATGCAATAATGGAGAACAATTAAATATTATAAATTTGCGTAGAATGCAGATCTTTAAAAATACGACAAATATGTTTTAGGTTTAAGCTTCCTCCGCCTTCTACCAAAGTATATGAAATTAGATGCTGAAAAAAGTTGTTTAATTTAAACTTGGTTTTTGTAAAGTCTGAAGGAAAAAATATAACCGAAAAACGAAAGCAGAAGTGGTGCTACAACAGAATTAGAATACCTAGTTTAAGTTTCTTGTAAACTTTTGCGTTGCATGTATGGATGGACAAGCTATTTGTATAACAAGGGAGCAAAATGCTACTTTTCCTCCCGAGGATGAGGCGTAGCGAAGGGCAGTAATCATTCAACCATGTTATACATATGATTTTTCCACCTCTCTCACATTCGCTTGTTTCACTCACTTTTTAAATATCATTTTATATTTTGTTGATGTATTATAGAGTACCTAAACACAGAGTACAGGTACTCTGTGACCTATGTCACTTTGAAACTGTTAATCTGTCAATGGACCATAGCATGCTATATAATATTTCTGTCCGAAATTCAAAAACCGGATGTATCATCTATGAATTGAAGTCAAATTGTTAGTGTAAAAATCGTTAAATTAAAAGAACAATTTACTGATTCTTACCATTTTGCAAAATACAGGGTGTTCTATGAATAAACGGTAAAATTTATACTTATATAATATTATATAGTATAGGTCGTCAACGCCATATAAGTTATTTCATTGATTACGTACCATGACGTCACTTTTACTTTTCCTCCCTAGTAATAGTAGTTTGTACAACTAGTGCGCGAAGCGTCACTTTTCCCACTAGCACAGAAGTTTGTGGGTGAGTGTCGCAAATCTAGCGAGTGGAAAGGAAGGAAGGAAAAGTACGACTTTGCTTTCTACAATGAGGACAGAAAATGCATACTTTGGATAAAGGTAGGCGGAAAAAAATATCAAAAAACACTGAGAATAAACATGTTCTTTCTTATTAGTCTCGGAAACCAGCAGCGTCACCATGAAAAAATAATGGTCGAAATAATTTTTACTTACAAAAAAGTCAACACCCTGTATCTCATTAGCGACAAAAATTTTCATCTTATTCATAATAACGTCGCGAATATAAGATAAATTTCAGACTTTCCCTAATTTTTGTTGAATCTATGTTCTTCCGGAATTTCATCATGAGCCGCCTACATTTATAACGAATTACTTCTTTTTTTTATTATCACTTTTCATTTCTATTACAGATATATTACTACCAAATACATCTTCTATTTCAAATTAATTGTTAATTATGTCTAACCAGTTTTCAGTTTGTCGATATAGTTATACAGGAAACAAGAAAACCATACGTGCTGCACTCATTCATTCAATACCCGTTAAGGAATATATTAACCTTTACAATTGCATCTTGTTTCTAAACATTTAACAACGAATTGTATCAACATAAATTATCCCTCTGAGATAGCTGTTACCCTTTTCCTTATATTTTATTTAACAACTTTCGTTTTACTGCTCGCGTCGTGCAATCCGATTTATTTTGCAACTGCCAACTATCAAATATATAAAGTTCTAAGAGAGGCACATGAATGTTTCATAGCGGTCAATGCTTCTGAAAAAGGGAATATGTCATCGTTTCAAATCGGTTGAATTACGTGTTGTTGCCGACAAGAAATGTTTTGTAATGTAATTCTATAAATTCTTGATATTCCTGTATTACCATTTGTATGTACCTCTACATAATTACATTGATAAATAAATAGAAATAAGTGTGTGTCTGTGTGGAGGGGTGTGTTGACATTGGAGAGCTTCACCTGTCACAGACTTTTTGTAGAATCTGTTTGGATGCAGGTTATACAGTGCTATTCAAAAGTCCCCTCCCCCCCTCGTATCTTTTGAACGGCTACACTTACATTAATAAAATTTAGAGGGTGATAATAAAGTGTTGTAAACTTCTCTACGAATGGTACCAGGTGACGTAATAGTAATAGATGATGTCACAGTGCCACTCTGGCCAATAATTTTAAATGGGACCTTATGGCAAGTGATATCTCGTTTGAAAGGCATTTACATTGGCTACATAGCCATATTAATTTTGTTTGGGTTTAAACTAATTTTGACGGATATATTAAATAAATACCTAAATTATTGAAATTATTTTTTTTAATTTAATTAATCAAATATCAACAATGGATTCTTATAGCAAGTGTTCGAAATGTACTCCGTCTACTTCCTGACAGTAATACATCCTATTAGTAAGCTCTTGTTGTACTCGTTCGAATGTGTCAGCTGAAATTTCATCGCATTCTTCAATAATTCTTTCATTCAAAACGCCAATGCTATCTGGTGCCGTAGTATAAACCTTGGATTTCAAGTACCCCCATACCAAAAAATCTAATGGTGTCAGATCTGGTGACCGAGGTGGCCATTCTATAGGACCTCGCCGGCCGATCCATTTACCTCGATATTCTCCATCCAGGTAACGTCTTACTGTACCATAATAATGTGCAGGAGCACGATCTTGTTGAAATGTTATTTCCAGATGGCCGAATTCATCTATCTTATCTTCCAGAATTTCAAGAATTAACAGCACAATTGCATTTTGTAGCATCTCCAGATACACTTCACAGCTTAAATTTGAATTTAGGAAAACAGGACCAACTATGAGGTTTCCCAAAATACCTGCCCAAACATTGACTTTTTCTGGAAATTGGGTATGTTGTTCACGAAAGGTGTGAGGATTTGTGTGTCTCCAATACCTTACATTTTGTGTATTCACATTTCCATTGAGGCAAAAAGTACTTTCATCACTAAAACAAATTGTTTTTGTGTAATGTGGGCTTTGACTAATTTTATTTGTCATACATTCACAGACTTCGAGTGTTCTGTCGGGGTCGTCATCCGAAAGGTGGTGCACCATTTTTAACTTCTATGGATGAAATTTATTTTTAGCCAACACTCTCTGTACTGTACTTTCACTTACTTCACAGATAGACGCAACTTTAGTTGAAGAGGAAGTAAGGTTTACTACAATTTCAGCAACTATATAAATTTTTTTATCATCACTAAATGTTGGTCGACCAGATCGTTTGGCATCTTGAACACTACCTGTTGCTTAAAACTTGTGAAGAAGCTCCCTCAAATAAGTTTTCGAGATAGGGCGATCTAGGTATCTAAATTAAATAAACGTTCCGCTTCATGGAGATTCTTTCTAGATTCACCAATTATTAAGATAGCTACTACTTTGTCGGCTTGAGTACGTACCATTTCGCCTATGTAAACTCTTAAACGTCTCGTTAAACAATAATAAAATTATATATTCAAGCTATTTAGAAAAACTTTGCAAAGCAACAAATACTATTGAATTAAAAACATCAATTTTTTTGACAACTAACCAGAGGCGGACTGAATAATCTTCAATATTTAGATATGAAATAATAATTTTGGTATTTATTTAATTTATCCGTCAAAATTAGTTTAAGCCCAAACAAAATTAATATGGCTATGTAGCTAATGTCAATGCCTTTCAAACGAGATATCACTTGCCATAAGGTCCCATTTAAAATTATTGGCCAGAGTGGCACTGTGACGTCATCTATTACTATTACGTCACCAGTTACCATTCGTAGATAGGTTTACAACACTTTATTTTCACCCTCCAAATTTTATTAATGTAAGTGTAGTCGTTCAAAAGATACGAGGGGGGAGGGGACTTTTGAATAGCACTGTATATCTATTTAAAAATTCTACTAGCATTAAAAATACATAATTTTGATGAGGGAGCTACCGGGTGATTCAACTTTAGAAACTAGTTATATTAAAGTCATTTTTCTGTATCACCTATTGTGAAGTTTTGGGGGAAGTGCTCTTCCATATGCTTAAACCGGTTTTCAAAACAATAGATTCCATTCATAAAGCATTAAAGGTAGATTCCCAAAAAAACTAACAGCACTTTAAATTTTTCAATCGGCAACTGGGGGGTGTTATGTAACACATATTTTTTCAGAAATTTCAAATGGAAAACTCTAACTAGCTCACAAAAAGTCAAATAAGATGACTTATTGACCTGCCAAAACCGATATTGGCATTTTTTGGTGACTGTGGATGGTTCTGGCTCTCCCAGTAAATTGTAAGAGAAATTTGGTTGCTGAAATTTTTTTGAAAATAAAATAACAAGTAAAAACTTATAACAAGAATATTTATCAAGAACATGAGGATATAAAAGATAGGATTCGAGTAGCAGTCCGAAGTATTTCCCTAGCTGAAATTGAGACCAGTGTTAATTCCACGTTCAGTTTTCTTTCAATCCGTTACAGTCCATCAAACCAAAGAATACACTAGCTTAACCAGAAGCGAGGCTTCCAATACTTTTTGTATGCGCATGTCTAAATAGAGCCATTTATATAATGAGATACTTGTCATACTTCACTTTGTCGACCAATTATATCGCCGATATTTGAAAACTTTATCATTTTCTCAGTGTATTCATCGTCAGTCTCTCAAGGTCACAAATTACCAAAACATCGAAAAGAAAACGTTGGTCTTCGCTTCTTGTTGAGCTGAGCTATTTTTTATCACACTAAAGCACAGGTAACGAATGGTCTTTCCACAGTTGTATACAACCAGTGTACGTTCCATGAATTCAGTCTCGATGTTGTACCCTTTTGGCAACCATTGGAATATTGTCCATCTGCTCAGCTTGCTAAGCAGGTGTGAAGTTTGCGAAGTATTGTCTACTCTGGTACTGCTTTGGGAACAAAAACGAGTCGGGTGCTTTTCCAAGCAGTTGGAATGTATCCAGCTGCTTGTGATGCTCTGAAGAGTATTCCATTTGGTTCAGGAGCTCCGCATTTCTTAACCTAAGTTATTACCTTGGTCAGAGTCGCTAGAGCTGAGAAAAAGTAATTTCATATCACAGCCTTAGAAAAATATATCACACCAGTGCTATGGACATAGTTATTGAAGTATTGTGAGGAGTGTGATATTTATTATGAGAAACGAGGATAAATTGATTAACATACTTCAAAACTTACCTTGAAAGTGGATCGATTAAGTGCAGTAACCCCTAATATTAATGCATAATTACTTATGAATACTCGAGTGTAATGCTTATAACCGCTTTTCCAAAATAAGAAGTGAAAAAATGTGTACTGAAAGTATTACAACCATTCATGGCGTTATTGATAATTGAGTATAATTTAATAATGAAATTTTATGACAGTGCATCATTAATTATTTATGCAAGTCAAAACATTTTTACCGCATCCTGATGTAAATTGTGGTATTACTTTTTGTTGGTAAACGTGAGTCGGTGTTTTTTGAAATACGTGCTTTTTCTCAATAATTTTCTCACTTATTCACTTAATAACTCTGTCACGATTGCAGATGTTCAATAATAATTGTGTTCGATTCTAGATTTTTTCTATTTAGTCAATGATCGAAGGTTACATTATTTAATATGTCATTATTTTTCCAAATAGCAAATATTGATAACGTACTTCAAGTGATATTAAACATCAATATACATTATTCACGACAGAAATGCAGTCTTTCATTGTATCAATTTTGTCTTGAGTAATTTTCTTACATATGTTGATACAGACAATAACACAGCTGCTGTAAAATAATATATATCCTCTCTCCAGTTTGAAGTATCAAATTTCAATATGATCAAAATTCTTCTAAATTCAAGAAGATGTGACTTTTCCAGATTTTATTGTTAACCCAGACAAACTGGGATTAATAATATTAACAAAAATGTCAAAAATATAATAACCCTACATGCCTAAAAGGACTTGGATGACTATTTACCATAATAATTTTTAGTTTTTTGGCACCTCTCCTCATTTACCTAGGTATATTTCTTCTTATTTTCCAAGGTGAATTCACCATCAGCTATGGGACTTCTTTTAATGCATCTATCCACTCCTTTTTCGGCTGTTCTCTCTTTTCTTATATCCTCTTAAGTGCTTTTTTTGAAGCTCTGCTATTTGCTATATGTTTTTTCAACTATTTTTGAAAATATGTATTATTTATTAATTCATTAATTCGATTGGGTTGTGCTAAACAGCCCAGGCACTTGAACTGAAACTTTGTACAATTTTCCATGTTATCTACTTCCATTCCAGAAGCTTCGTGTCTTCTATACAGGCCACTAGTTTGACTGGAGGGAGTTTCAATAGTTTCAATGTTTGTATAATCTCCTCTCCAAACTGCTTTCGTCTGAGTCCTGAGTTCTCATAGAAGCAGAGTATGTGAGTTGGTATAGGTTCAGTAACTTTGCCCATTTTGGGCAGATGTTTCTTCAGGGAGAAGTGCCCAGTCACCAGGTCGGTACCTGTCATCAAATGTCTCCTTGTGTCGACTTCCATTTCAGTTGGTATCTAGCTAGTTTCCAATTTCCCCTCTTATGCAATATTTTGTGATTTTCCAAAACGGTTCTTTCAGAACCTAGCTAACTACTCTGCCATTTCATTACCATATACCGGCACCCATATTAGAGACACTTTGTTATCTCTTCCAGCCTGTTAGAGTGATTCTTCACAGTTGTATATATGTACTAAGCAGTTTCTCTCCCTTTTTATTTATGATGCTAGGCACTGCTTCGTCTAAAACTGTCAGTATTCTGATCTTTTAATAAATTCTCTTTTTACTCTTTTCTTGAAAACTTTTCCGATATTAATTTCTTCAATACTGCTGTTGGACATCTGACTCATCGTTTGTGTTGCTAATATTAATTTCTATGTATCCTATTCCGTTGGTAATCTTAATAGTGTACTCTCCATCATCCAAAATTCTCTAATAAGCCAAGTATTTTTCCAATTGTTTCTTGCCAGTTCTCATCATCATGTATTTTGCTTTCTTTCCATTCACTCCTAGACCCTTCCTTATTGTATTATTTTTAAGCCGTTTTCAAATTTCTATTACTACTTAGAACTTAGACATATCCACATTGATGTGTAAAAAAATAAAAACTACATGCAGAGTATATAATTCATATTCACTCAACCAAAAAAAAACGGAGTGAGTACACATTAGTCTCCTTTGCATGCTGGCAGAAGTCATATTCTTTACTAGGGAAAGGAAGCTGTTCAAGAGAGCAGATATCTTGTCTTTATCACTCCTGTGTATTCTCAAAGGGAAGCTCTAAAAAGGAATGTACAAGCTATTCCACCAACAAGTTGTCCAAAAGAATAAGACCATCAGGTGGTATACTGATGGATCAAAAACAATAGAAATAGCAGAGATCTATAGCAAACAGGAAACTCACCCACCCATAATGTTGCGAGCAAAAATGTACGTAATAAAAATATATGTCTGTTTCTTATTGTCTGACAGCACGCGAAAAGGTCACAGATGCTAGTCAGGTAGTAAACCATAAGCGTCACCGTTCATCTAAGGAATTCATTTACTATTTAATTTCATACCCGATCTGATATATAAAGGTAATATGAATCTAAATTCGGTTAGTTAAAACAACTTGATAATTTCCAAGAAACATTACAATAGGGTCCTACTAGGGATTGTCCTAATGACTACTTAGAAATTTTTCAGGTATATACGGTGAAACTTGGTCTCGCCCAAATTTGTATAATTTGTTTTGCGCAGAGTCGCTTACGTTCCATAAGTGTTAACTGTGTTGTGAAAAATGTCTTCAAGTTTCACCCCAGTAAAGTGTAAGAGCGTGCTTAGCTTACAAACGAAGACTGTAGTGTTAAATGTGCATGATGCTGTTGTACATCAAATGCCGGCTACTACTGTTAGAAATAAAGTTTCGACATGTTTAATATGACAGGAGTTAGTGAATTTACTATTTACAGGCTTCTCAGGGAGAGGAAAAATGGAAATATATCTCCACCTAAAAAGTCAACTGGAAGAAAACCAGTTGACCTTGATGAACATATGCAAAATACAATAAGACGAAAAGTACACGAATTATATTTTAAAAAAGAGATCCCAACCCTCGACATGATTCTAAGAATGGTAAAGGAGGCTGACATAGGGCGAAAAACTTTGTGGATAATATTACACAAATTAAATTTTACTTGGGAGAAGCAAAGTCGCAAATCAGTGCTAATTAAATAAGCAGAATAAACTAATATCGTAATCTCCGCCACTGCCGCAATATTTATCGTTTATCTGGCATTGTTCAGTTTTATTACCATATTGTATTTTGAGCTGAAACAGGGATGTATAGATAACCAATAATGACACCTACTTGTTTTGCATTAGAATTTTAGTATTTACTTGTAAAATTCTTAGGATCACTCTGTAGAAGATAAATTTCTATTTGAATATTCAATGAGGCTACTGTGCTGTCAGACATTAAGAAATAGAGTATAGCTTAGGTATTGCGTCAAGAGTAATCAAAGATCAGAACTGCTCAGGCAAACTCAATGAACTAGGAAAAAACAACAAAGTCTCCATGTGATGGTACCAAGCCAAGCTGGTAGACAAGATAATGAAATAGATAATGAGCAAACCAGGAAGGTGGTGCTCCCTAATACCTTTAGGGTGAACTAAAAAGAAAGAGAGCAAAAAACGTTCATATCTTTGAAGTCACACTGACCAAAACAGTCGAAAATATATCTCGAAAATACCAAGCAGAAACAATGAAAGGAACAGTTGAATAGTTTTCTTACAAAGAATTGTCAACTCTAATCAACAGCTGTAGCCACAATTAAAATAAACAAACGATGAATTGTTCAAGAAAGAGGATCAAATAAAACACGGTTTGAACTACATGTATGAACAATTTGTCAGTTTTACTCGATTTGTGATAGCGTTGCGTTATTATTGCTTTGTCAATCAAGAGAATACTTCTATAATAATATGTACACGCCCAAACTCTCTCGCTTATAACCCAGCCCACTTCATCTTTTGAATACACTCCACTTGAATATTCCTCGCGTTAAAGAATATATAATCAGCAATTGCGTGAGACAGTCAGAATTACCATACAATAAAAATGTATTGGACTAGGAAACAATAAGATAATCCGACCTTTTTTATGGTAGGTACTAATTACAAAACTATTAGCGAGAGTTGATGAGAAAACCGGTAATGTATAAATATTAATGTAATATGTAAACATACCGACAGTCAGAAGTTTATGGACACAATAAAAAGACAATTTCAAAAAATCCTGGAAATTGAAAAATATCTCATAATTTAATCTATAATCTCTTGCCCCATGAATATTATTTATTATATTTCATTTAAAAAGTATCCCACACACCAATAGTAGTAACGTTTTTAAAGTTAACAAATCATAATCATTGTTTTTCCACTTTCAGCAGATTTTTGAAATATTTTAAAAAAGAGTAGTGATATAAGCTGGCTAGTAAGAGTTTTTTTTTTGGTGGAATTATTCTCAAGAATTGAAATAAATCACATATCATTGTGATTTAAATATTTCTCTTTTGTTTTGTTCAAGTGACCAGCTTCCATAACTACGTTTCACTTTTACGCTCAGCTCTTGCTATTATAGTCAAATGCAGTCCTATCATACGATTCAACAAAGACATACTCACCGTTTTTCTTATTGCGTATATTTGTATCTAATCTCACATTTTGGTAACCTCTGTGTCTTCTGATTTGATACATGTGCTTAGTGACCTTTGAACCCGCACGATAAGAGCGCTTTTGACTATATTGCTTTTATTTTTATTACGAATCTTATGCTTCTCACTACACGCTTAGGTACTTCTTACGCCTGCGCTGCGAGAGTTCTCGCCAAAAAAGATTCAAAGTACTGAAAGACCCTGTAGAATTTGTAAGTAGTTTTGTGTGAATTGATTTAAACTTACTAGGTATTAGCTCAATATATCAAATTGAATGAAGAGTAGTTTATTTTAAGATTAGCTTTAAATTAGATGAATATGTATCTTCTTTTTTCTCTCCTCTCTCCCCTCATTAGAATACAGTTCAAATAAAAGCTAAGTGGTGCCCGTGCCATAAAAATATTCAATTCCTTTCAATAATTTTGAAGCATTATCCTACTTGCGGAACCTTATTTTTGGAAAGTATTTCGGCTGATGCTGGGTATTATATACAACACTCTGAATTCCTCATTATCATAGGTTTGCCTCCGATGACATCGAACTTATATTCAGCCACCCCTAAGGATGCTGCAAGTTGTTTTGAACAAAACCTTGATAAATCAAGTAAAACTAATAATCAAAGAATATTAAATAAATCAATAAATTCAACTAGAATAATTGTATAACTCATAACATTTGCAAGAACTAATAAAACAGTCAATTTAATAAATAAATTTCAGCTCCAACTTATTTTTTTTAATATAAACCAACAGAAATGATCGGAAGGAATTGCATAAGTGCATCAAAATTACCGATAATTTTGAAGAAAGAGCCCGACACCGAAGGTGGAGGGGTCTTTTAACAAAGTATGAAAATGACCGAATGTAGTTTTTCCAAGACAACACGCTCGAATGCAAAATTACCTGGTTATTTTGATGCACGAGTGTAATTCGGGGGAATATTTGCTGAATAAAAATATTGGTTTAAATATTAAATTACTATTAATTTTTTAAATACAAAATATCCATTTTAAAACATGCTGTTATTTACAAACAAAATGAAAAGACCCAAAAATACGATTTTTTCATAACTATTTTTAATAAAAAGAACGGAAATACAGTGTGGAAAACACTTATGGAATAAAATTCTTTATGTCATTATTTTAGAAAATTATAAAAAATGCCGAGACATGTCAACTTTTGAATTGAGTTGTGCGTTATGTAAACATAAATGTAAATCTACAGGGTGATTCACGCAAGTATGCCATAGTCAGTGTTTCTTTTTTAATGAAACACCCTGTATATTTGCATATTTTTGGAATCCTCTTAATAAACCGATTCCAACAAACTAATAATGTATGGTCAATTATGAATTATACAGGGTGAAATTTTTATTTTTACAGTTATTAAACACATACATAAAATACCTGATGTATTTGATTTTAATACATTAAAATAAATGCTCAAAATTTTCTCCTCCTAGTTGTTGGCAATAGCACAGTCTCCTATAGAACTCCTCCTTAACTTTGTTCAAAGTTTGAGGTGAAATATTCCGTATTTCTGTAGTTATCCTGTCTTTGAGGTCTACAATGCTAGTTGGTTGTGTTGCATATACTTTGTTCTTGAGATAACCCCACAGAAAAAATCTAACGGCGTGAGGTCTGGCAATCTAGCTGGCCACTCAATAGTACCTCTTCGTCCAATTCATTTATTGGGGAAGATTTCATCTAAATAAGTTCTTACCATTAAAGCATAATGGGGTGTTGCCCCGTCTTGCTGGAACCAAACATTTTCATTCAGTAAGCTAGGATCTATTGCGTTGGGATATAAGTTTGCCAACGCAGGAATAACTTCATTTCTAAGCATATTTGAATATTTTTCTGCTGTCAAATTTCCATCTATAAATATAGGACCATTAATATGGTCGCCTATGATACCGGCCCAAACATTCACCTTTTGAGGGTACTGAGTATGTGTCTTATGCATCCAATTAGGATTCTCTGCTGACCAGTATCTACAGCTCTGCCAATTTACCTCTCCATTCAATGTGAATGTTGATTCGTCAGAAAAAAGAATGGTACCAAGAGCTGATCAGCTTATTCATCAATCTTTCGCAGAAATCCGTTCTTCGATCTGGATCGTCTTCTGTTAACTCCTGCACAAAAGTTAATTTCTAGGGATGAAGTTCTTCTTTATGAAGACATCTTAGAACAGTTGTATGACTAACATTATTTTCACGGTCAATTTGAAGTTGAAGTTGGATTCTCAAAATATCCACTTTCACATCATCTTTAACGAAGTGTGGTTTTCTTTTCAATGGTTTGACATGTCCAAGTTCTCTGAATTGTGCATGAATTTTAGACACTTTGTGGAATATTTGGCAATTCGGGATACCTGTGATTAAATAAGTTTGCCACTTCAACTTGACTTCTGCAGTTATCCCCGTACCCGATCATCATTAAAATCTCAATTCGGTGAGTCTCAGTTGAATATTTCATTGTTATGTCGAAAAGGAAAGAGTGTATGACAAAGATTTTACTTTTTCAGTATAAACTGTCAACACATCAACAACTGACAGAATAGAAAACAATCCACATTATTTACCGATTTTGTCTAATTATTGGCGTTTTTAGACAATTTTTAGGTATTTATGATAAAATTCATGGGCGTATCAGGTTTTGTTTTATACAAATACGTATAATAATTAGTTAGTTTAGATTTTTGATAAATCCATATTCAGCTAATTTAAAAAAGTACCAATATTTCAAGTGTAAAAAATTATTAATTTTAAAATTTCACCCTGTATAATTCATAATTGACCATACATTATTTAGTTTATTGGAATCGGTTCATTAGGAGGGTTTCAAAAATATGCAAATATACAGGGTGTTTCATTATAAAAAACAACACCGACTATGGTATACTTGCGTGAATCACCCTGTACATTTAAATTTATGTTTACATAACGCACAACTCAATTCAAAAGTTGACGGTTGACATTTCTGAAATTAATTATATTAGGTCTGTTCCCTGCAATAAAAGTGTAGCACTGAGCTATTTAATTATGTTTTAATGCTTCTTGCAGTATACAAATGCAATATACATAGATAGTCCCAAATTTAGTAATTCTACACGCATTTTTTCACAGATAGACCTGAATTTTTCAAAATTATATAGCTCAGCACTACACTTTTATTGCAGGCGAACAGACCTATTAAGTGACACTTAATTTGACAGCTGTCAAATAATTTTGATTTTCCTTTCATTGTTCTTGTTTCTTATAATAAATGATAATTATTAATTAAATAATTCTTATTAATCGGAGTAGAAAAAATATTGTATGCAACTTTCATGTAATGGCCACAAACCCACAAAACCCACAAACCTATATCGCAATATTGAAATGACATTTTGTCCGCTTTGCCAAGAAATATTCTGAAATTAATTTTCCATTTTTCCATTAATTATTTTGAACAATTATATTCATTATATACTATTGTATTCACTATTTCCAATATCTTCGAGTCGTTAATGTCTTCAATCATTTTAAAAGTAAATTAGATAAAGAGTGACATGTTGGAATAAATTAGGGTACAAATTGTTAAAATATGTAAATAAAGTTGATGTTTTTTATTTGTTTTTATAAGTTATAAATAAACTGAGTTTTAAAAATAAATCTTTAGATTTCTCCAATTTATTTTATTTTTGTTAACATAATTTTAGCTTGTTGTCCGTTTGCTGAATATGTAACTATTAACAATAAATCATGCCATAAACTGTACACGTATAATTTTACCGTCATACACATCAGTGATAAATAACGTTGTATATTTTTATAGGTTATAAAATAATAAGAATTTTTAAATTTTAGATTTCCTTCTCTTCAACATAAGATTTAAAGACGCTAGAAAAAATGTCACTAGCCTTAACAAATTTAACATTCAAATGCACAACTTTTTTCTTTTGTCCCATTGAAACTGACCTCGATATAGTTTTCCAAAAAACTATTTTGCGGCATTAACAAGAATATGTGAAAGTATGAATAATATGAGTATTCTGCCAATTTGGTGGTTCAATTGCAAGAATCGCAGACCGAATAGTTCAACGTAATTGCAGACTGTTTTGAGTATCATCTATCGTATCATTTCATTGAATTAAACATGTCTCGTCCATCTTCAAGTTTAAGGTTTAATGCTTTGAACCTCATAAGTTACGCCGATGGTCTCTCATGTCTTTGAACGATCATAAATTTTGTATTCTTTACACACACCATAATTTTATTCCACGACGATACGGTCAATGTAAATAAAAAGCAGGTAGAATCTTTAAATTTTTATTCGTAAACGGATTAAATAGGAAACTATGTCTGTGTCTTTTTATTCATCAAATTATGTTCAAAAGAAGAAAGCTACTTTCTTTATTGAATCGTTGTTTTGTACGTCCTATCACCTACAAAGGGTGAGAAGAGTTATTTTTTTTATATCTACATAACCTTTCCCCTGGAAAGTACAAGATGCCACTCATTCGGCACTGGCATAAAATATGCACATTTTTCTGTCACCTCCATAAGCTTTGCGCTTCTGTTAAAGCGCTTTCAGACGAGACACTTTGTGGCCGGCCACTAGAATCAAGATTCAAGACACAAAATGTGTCTCTCACACGAGACACTAGTCGTACACGTGTATTTGATTAAAATCAACACAAATATTTTTTTAATTCCAAACAAAAGGGTTCAATAAAACTCAAAGTCCAAACCACAATTATTTAATATTGTCCACCAAAAGGACAAATTATTTAGCTACTAGTTTCGGTGAGTAAATTACTATCATCAAGCTACAATAGAATGGAAATGGTATATTTAGTATAAAGATCTTATGAATTTTGATGAAAATTGAGACAAAATACATTGAAATACTGTTTTTTTAAATATTTATCAGTCATTTGGAAACACTTGGAAACGCGCGTCCCGTTTGAACGTACTAATTGAAGTTCATATATTACGAGTGGCCCGTACACAGACACAGTGTCTGGACACTAGAGGGAGAGGGACACTTCGATTCAGTGGCTGGACACGTACCTATTCCTAATCTGTGTCTCGTGTGAATGCGTTGTATTTTTAGCCGCTCGATTCTTTTCAGACACTAGTAGCCGGCCACAAGCCACAAGAGGTGTTCTCACAAGCATAACAGACAGTCTTTGATAATCCGGATTCAGCGCAAAGACCCTGAAGTGTTCTCGGGAGAACGTTTTATGGTCTTCGCGCCGAATCCGGATTGTCTGTGATGCTTGTGAGAACAGACCTAAGGTATCTCGTCTGAAAGCGCTCGGGCAACGGGCGACGACCCAGCACTGTAGTGGAACGCGTTTGATGCGATAATCACAGTCAAGCAGGATCGGACATGGCTAGTACTTGGATGGGTGACCAAGCCAGGGAAAACCATCGTATAGGTCCCGTACAGCCTGCAGCTAGCAGGCATTATACCAATGAGCAAGAGGTATAATGTAGATATGCCGTCTTTTGGAGGAAACGTGAAACCTAGGTCCCGAGTCCATGGATGTTGGGCTCTGTAAAGAACGCTACCACTGGCTGAAACACTAGTGGGTTCGCCAAAATTTCCGGTTAGGGGTGTTCCCGGCGTCGGTGATTAGCCTCAGTCGCAGAAATAGACCGGCGTTAAACAACAGAATGAAAAGGCGCTCTTAAGCTTACTCTGTTAATACGGCTACTACGGCTTTGGCAGCTTTTCGATAACTGCTCCTCAATAACCTTTTGCTAGTTTGAGCTTTACGTTTGGCTTCTAATAATATTATATCGTTCATTATATCAAAAACATATTTTGATATGCTTTGCTGTACCGGTAAACATTTGTTGATGGGATTATTTGTTATTGCATATTTTCCCGACGTGTTCATAATGCTAAAAAAATTATAACTGTAATAATAAAATATTCGTAATATTAAACAGTAACATAAAGAGATCGCTTGGGTGAAATATTATTAATAATATTCTGCTAAAGTGTTAGGAAACAAGTAAGTGAACACAATTATTAATAGTTTTTTTTGTAATAATAATTCCGAAGTCTATTAAAAGCTGTAATACTTCCTCGTAATATCTCTTCGAAATGTCCTTCGTCCACTGCATTATAATTTTTTCTTAAAATGCTTTCACGTTCCACGTGAAACAATAATAATAAAAATAAGTAATAAATGTACACATGCATCATGAGTAATGTTTTACATATGAACAAAAGGTTGCGGTTAAAATGCTAAGTACTTAGTCCGGTGAACGGGAGTATGCTCCTTTTTGCTCCAAGTCATGAATTTATGACTGATTGATGATTCATAATTACTGATTGCTGTTTCCTTCGAACTGATTATTAAATATTAAGTCTAGAAAATAGGTTAAATTTGCATAAAATGACGTTAGCGTGTAAGGTGGTAGCAATAATTGTTTTATTTAGATTTTGATTGAACTAGCCGCAGGTGACCAGTCCTTAGTAAAGAGATAATAATTTGCAAATTTGCATATTTCAATGTTTCTTTCTATTTTTTCGAATGACCTGTCAGGATTTCATATAGTACGTGTCACAGATATTTATAAAAACCAGTTCATCTTCTCCCTTCTTGGGAAATATCCGTAGTACCCTTTTATTTGAAGAACTGAAGAGATAACACATTATTAGATATTGTTCAAAAAGAGAATGAGAAGAAAAAAAATTTATGTTTATATAGATATACGCCAAAATGTACTGTTGGCTTCTGACTGCAATAAAATCTCATGAAATTTCCCAAATTTATCATACTTATGGACGTCTCTGTTAATCCTCCCTCAATTTCAATTTTCAATTTTTGTGTTAAAAAGGTATAAGTTTCGATACGTCAGTTTTAGTTTTATTATATTATATATTATATTATTATACTCCAGGAACCCAAGAACACAGGTTTGTGTACCATTGGGTGAGGGTGTATCTGCATATCAGGCCGAGATATATGCTATCTTGGAATGAGCGCAGATAAACCTAGACAGAGGTTATGTGGATCGACGCATAACCATATACTCCGACAGTCAGGCAGCAATTAAAGCCCTGAGTGGGTATATCAGCAACTCAGGACTTGCTAACGAATGTCGAGAACTACTTGCTAATCTTGCAAGGCGGAATGTGGTGCGGCTAGAATGGATTCCAGCCCACTCTGGTTTTGAAGGCAACGAGATGGCGGATGCACTGGCTGCGCAAGGGGCGGCAGCTCCTTTCTGCGGCCCGGGCCCTACCCTGGGCCTAACAAAACAAAGAATACGCAAGGAGACGAAGAAGTGGCTGAGGAATCAGCACCTCGCTCATTGGAATGCTCTGCAGGGTCCTAGACAATCCAAACTTCTACTGAAGGGATGGACTGATGGACACGCCAGGGCAGCCACTGAACTACCAAGGAGTAGGCTAAGGAAGATAGCAGGACTCCTAACAGGGCACTGCTGTATGAGGAAGCACCTCTACAATCTAGGAGTAGAGGAAAGTTCCCTATGTAGGGGTTGCAGCATGACTGATGGAACGTCAGTTCATGTTCTCTTAGAGTGTCCACACTGGGCTGTATTACACAGGCGAATCTTCGGAGTCACTGTCATGGCTCCTGGAGACACAAGCAGGCATCCACTGAAAAAGGTTGTGGCCTTTATTGAAGGGCTCGGCTTCATGGATGACTAGGTAGCAGGATTGGCACAATGGGCCCGCCAGAGGCCTCAGTGTCGGAACCTTGGCTTGAGTTGTCCAGGACAAGGCTCGCCTGTACATTTAGTAGTAGTAGTTAGTTTTATTTAGTCTTTCAAATAGTTGACTCATGTTCATTAGTGCAGAAGTAGCTGCTACACAGATGGCTCAAAAACTGAAGAATGTGTAGAAGCAGGAATATTTATAGCCAAACCAACCAAAGACAAGAGTATCAATGTGCAAACATGTGAAGTTGCAGTAATACAGCACTGTGCATAAAAGCCGTTGAGGAATCGACCATGGTCATAAAAGGAATCCATCCAGATAAATTCGTAACTCATTTGGGACAAATTAGAGGCGCTGCAAGAGCTGTGCAGTCATAATAGCTTGTTCTTCGCCTGGAAAATTGAGAGGCACACTCACTAGCCCGAGAATGGACATGATGTGGTCCATTGACACTGGCACAGAGCCTTTTTGTAGCATATCGAAAGTTCTGTAAAAAAAAACACAGTTGGAAGCACTAAGTTGGTTGGCAACACCTTACAGGTAATATAAATGGCACCCAACCGATAAATTTGAAATTGTTTCTAATAACAGAAATTAAACTGTTCATGCTTCTGCATTTCAGGTTGTGTTGCACCATGTCAAGCTGCCTTAAGAAGCTAAGTAGTAGTTAGTCTCAGTGAATATCACCCCAATTTAAATACGCAAGAAAGTATTATTATATTTTTAACAGTTACAAAATTAATGGACTCTGAATATCATAAAAATGCAGTCTTTAAATAACCAAAACATTACTATTGATAACAATCGCTGAGAAATATTACATAACGCAAACATGTAGGTATGATTAATGTTGATGAAAAGGACAATAATTCAGATACCAATTAAAACGAAGAACATTATTGTCAACATCTATCAAAAATTAAATGAAACGGTAATGCAAAAAAGATACTTGTGCAAATTGTTCATTCAAAATTCACTCAACGTTAAACCACCCAAGAAGTTATTATTATTATTGTGTTTGACATACAGAACAACACGAAATGCATAATGTAAGGAATTGTTGGCTTGACATGACTCAATTTGAAATTATTTACTGTATAGTACCTACACTTGTAAAATATTACAAATTACATAAACATAGATTTACCAAGTGACTGTAAGGGACTGTAACAATTGAGCTTTTTGAATTTGAGTTGAAAACATATGAATTGATATACAGGGTGTACCGAGAAGGTTGGTACCACATATTAGGGGGTAAAGACTCAAGAGTAGGTTGATTGATTCTCACTTACTTGTATACTAAAGTGCATACAGAAGAAGTTACAGGGTGATTCATTTGAAAACCTATATTCATTTTCTCTATGTTGCTCTAAAACGTTGCAGCGTTCATTTATTTTTATTTATTATGGATTTTTAGTGGAGGTTTACACCATTTTAACACTCCAACTTTTTTTTGAGGGTTACTTTTCACAAAATATGGAGCACCACAGGAATAAAACGTCTATTCTTACTCTTTTGATTTCTTTTATTTCTTTGTTTAGTTTGGATACAGCCACCCTTTTAAATGTCAATTTCAAAATATTTGATTATTACACTCTACTATATTTTCATTAGTACCAATAGTACCCAAGACAACCTCATAATTTCATTATAATTTATAATATTGAACAGGTTAATACTTTACATATTCTAGCTTCAAATTAGTTTCATTCAATTTTCCATAACATTGTTAAAACGATGTAGAATGAGGAAAAGATGTGGCTATATTGAACACTTGTTGAGTGAAGTTAAATTAATATCATATTTGTTTAAAAATATTAATGTAATAATAAAGTTGTTACTCATACTCATGAAAATACAATACAGTTTAATATTTTGAAATTGACAGTTCAAAGGATGATTGTATCTTTCTAACTAAAGTGTTCAGAAAAAGGCAGAAAAGTTTAATAATAGACGATTTACCCCAGTGGCGTTCCACAAAACCCCCCCTAAAAAAGGTTGGGGGTCAAAATGGTTCTGACCCCCTCAAAAAATCCATAATAAATAAAAATATAGCTATGCACTTTTGTATATAGGTAGGTGAGGTTCATAAACCAATTTTGGCAGCAAAATATGTGGTAATATTTTTTTATTTCCTATATTTCCGGAATACCCTGTATAATGAGGGTTTTCAAAGAAACACAGAGTCAAACCACAAGATATACTCCAAATCAGAAGGTTAGCTACCAGTTTAGATGCTCTACAAAGTTACCTAATCTTTTTATCAAAAGCTGCATATGCTTGTGACTGCTAATCCGATGTTATTCGTGTGTTTGTTAAGCCTAAAATGCTCCGAGAGGAGTCCAACCAGGATCCTAATAGTTCTCCTAATCGGGCTCAGTGGGTAGTCTGTGAATTTTCGCGATTGCCTCATTATTGGCTTATTGGTCCACCGTTATCCAAGACTGCTTTTTACTGCTATTCGCAGCGCTTTCGCTATGCCACATAAAGGCTCTGGGCGAATAGGAGCACATCGCGCTCATCGGGCTTCTCTCCCAATTAAGTTACGGGGTGTTTCATTGAAAAAATCATAACTTTTTGTGGAAAAATAATGAAAATATGTGAGATTTTTTTCTGTCAAATTGTTTCAGTCCCATTTAGAATATTTTATTCCAAGATAAATCATTGAAAAGAGTAGTGATAGTAGTGATAAAATTGACTATTACACAATATTTTTTGCGTTTCGAGCATTAAAAATCTATTCAGTGCATTTTACAATGAAAGCATTTTAAGGATGACATTTATTAATAGGCAAAACTACCTGTTTTTATTAGTTTAAGACGACTCTAAAGACATTACTTCGTGTGTGGTACATATTACAGATCAGTCTTTGTCACATAAACACTACCATTCATATTTTATCTGACTGAAAACCTATAGTTTTACGTGATATTTGACACCACAGAGTTAATGGAGGTAATTTTTAATTGTTAACCTGTGCTTCCCGCTATAAAGACAGGTATTTTGAATAACTAAATCGTAATTTAAAATAATATTAAGTTGTACCTAGTACTTTAACAGGCAGTAAATGTAGTATTGTCGTATGGGAATCTTTAAATTTTGGATTTTATTGGGGTTTTTTATTATGATTCTTGTGGTGGCTCTTTTCTTCGATTTATGTTGTTGTGAGACCAGATCCCAAGTAATAAATTATGTAAATGTGGACAATAGCTTCAACAAAGGAATGTTACTAGAATAACAGCAATGGGTACAAAAGCAAAACTGTTGGTATAATTTGAATTTTATGTCAAATAATTATAGGTGGCTTTAAACATTAAATTCAGTTACCAGTATGACTATCAATTTTTAATTCTGACCTATATCTTTATAATAACATATAGAAATGAGACGCAGGATTAATTTATTTTACATAAAACTGAAGTGAACCATGTCAAGATTTAAATTTGAAGTTGGATCAAAGAAAATAGTTTTTTAGTATTGAAATATGCTATAAAAATATTCAGGGATATCCCAGCCGAAAGATTCAGGGAGCTGGAGTTCTATTCCAGGACAAACTTACAAATCCAACCATTTATGGATAATGTCACAGATGCAAGGAGCCATTCTTACCTCAGACGAGCTGAAGAAGTCTGTTATTTGACAATTGCATACAGGAATGACAAACTTTGAATAAAGAGTATTTTAACCCTAACCTAAAAAAAATCAAAAGTGCATCATCATGATGGCACAGGCTGGAACCAGGAACTGGTTAACTATAGAATTGTTAAATCTGGGCTACCAAAAAGTTCAATCAGGCTTGGCTAACCATAGGAAGGCAGATGCAATGATTTCCAGTTTTTAGCCAGACCTGGCTGACGATAGGAGAGTCTGGGCTTTCCAGAGTTGATCCAGTCTTGTTTGACCATAGGCTGGGCGAAGCAAGATTACCAGACCTCAAATCGGCTGCATTTTTTCGATCCCTATGTGGTTACCGCTACACCGAGCGCTAATCATATAGGACTTGTTGAATTATAATCGACGTTGCATTTTCTATTAGGCCAGCGCACAAAAATGAAATAACTGCTTTCATTATACTTATCTTTTACTCAATGGGAGATTACAGTTAGTACAATAGAGTACACGCATATTTCATATTTTGCTTAGATATAGTTGATATCAAAAATAACTAATAATAGGGAATAAACCAGTTTCCATTGGAAAATACTTCCAAATTTTGAAATAAAATTCAAATTTCAATGCACTTTCCGACCACCACCCGAGGATTTCCGAACGCTACCGAGGATACGTGTGATGTCATACAATTTGTTTACTTTTGTCAAAATGGCCGGTATTGCATTAGGCTCTGTGTAGTTTTGTGTTTATATTGTATTTTAATTAATTATTAATTGCTTCATCGACGTAAAAATATCATTTATCGCCAACCGTCAGTAAAACCGTCAATGATCAGATTGATTTCCGGAAGTAAACAAACAGTTTACATATGTGTCATATGTATGTATGACATATGCGTCTGGTAAAGTATTATGACTTTGACATTACTCGAAAATCATCATCTGTCAGTGTCACGCGTCTCCCTATTACGGCTCGATAATAGTTTTTTTTCTTGCGATTTATTTATAACAAGTTATTGTTGACTTCAGGAGTTAACTTTTATAATGCTTCAGGGTGTACCTTCAATTTAAATATAACAAATAATAAGTAGATTTGTTCTATATGTGCTGTTTACTTTGTCATAATAAAATGCTATGAAATATACCTCAATTTTTTATATTCTGAATTCTGAGCAGTTGGCGATAAAATTTTGTATGCACCACGTCAGTAAAGTGTCTTTATCGGACTCGCCTGTTATTCGCCTCGCTGCGCTCGTTTCATAATTTCAGACTCGTCCGATATAGAATTACTTTACTGCCTTGGTACATAAATAACAACTATTAAATGTTTGTTAGAGACCCTCACGTGTTTGGGAGTGCTTTTTTATATTTCTAAAAGTCAACGTAAAGTTGAAAGTAGACATAAATATTCGATCTTTCCGAGGATATTTCAAGACTTTTAGAAGAAAATATTTTGCCTGGAGTTTTAATAGACGCTGATTTACACTCTGGAACAATGGAATACCAAGTTTTTTTTCGGCTTTATCCATTTTTGAAGTTTTCAGAAACAAATTAGGTAACAAAAACTCAGAGCGTGATACACGAATAAGAACGTAAGCAAATCGAGTGACGTCAACGGATGGGGCAGCCATCTTTATGACGTAAAGCGCGCTTTGGCGGACTTTCAAATTTTATGATTTCCAAAGTCGTTTCAAAAGTAGAGTTTATATTTTTTTGAAAAAATAGGACTGCAAGGTGTTAGGAGACCTGATAAACCGTCAATTCCCACCAATAGCAAAATTTATGCTTGTACCCTATTTAGATATTATGAAAACTGCATGACTTTTTACATTGGGTTGGTTTGTCGTACTTAATGAATAAGGCATTTCGCCTTCCCCTCAAAAGATATCCAATACTGTGCATTCCACATTCTGTTATTCAATAAGGGGAAGGGTGAATCCAATTATTATATTCCCTTCCCCTTTCCGAATAACTTAAACACATTAAGTTATTCAAGAAGGGGAAGGGTGAATGAAATTATTATAATCCCTTCCCCTTTTCGAATTGTATCAAAACGCTTCATTATTCTGTGGGTTTGTTGTATCGCGTGGCATGTGCGCTGGCCTAATAGGAAACGCAACGTCGATTATAATTTAACAAGTCCTATACGGTAACCACATAGGGATCGGAAAAATGCAACCCGGCTAGGAAGACCATAGGATGGCCGAGGCAGGGTTTAACCGGAGATTATCAAGCCTAGGCTAACATAAGTATTTTATTGTTTACTATATCATCTGGTGAAAAGAATATCAAAATCTTCCTATAAATCAAACCGAATTTTTCCTTGTCTTCTCTTCAATAATTATTTTATTCAGATTTTCGAAATTAACATTATTAATCATTCTAGATTTTCTTGAAATAAAAATGCAAAAAAATTCCAACAGACTTCTGATTTGTAAGTGTCGATATAAGATATATTTTTGTGGTATACAACATGATTAATAAATACAACATTCTAAGTTCTGAGTTTTTACTTCAAATATGCATAGCGCTTTCTACATTACCGCCATAAAGTGTATCGAATGACTCGTGTTAATATGTTTGAAATGATTTGCGACGTAGGAAAACGTTCCGATTTAACTGTACTTCACAAAAAAAAATGTTTCATACAAGAAATGTACTCTCACTGCCATCGAAAGAGAAGACAAGATCCAATTAAACAGGTCTGAAACTAATAAATATTTAATAATTGCAAACTTTCACAAAAATACTGCCGGTCTCGAGTGGTATCGATAAGAAAAACGAGATGTCATTATACATTAAGATTAGACAGAGAAAATGTTACATTGCACGTGCGAATTCAGGATCATGTTTTTACTAATAATGAAGTTTAAGTAGAGTTAACTGAAGCAAATAAATATTTTCATCTACAACTGTCATGTAACGGGTACGATTTGATACTATTTTCAGTGTCATAATGACGTATATTACCGCACTAGTGTGATAGTAAGAATCGAGAAATATATTAGTACTAGAATTAAATATTCAAAATAACACAGGAAGCTGCATTTTCAATATCCGAAGGGAGATGGTCTTCGCTTGAACTTATTTTTATAGATTTATGTTCATTCAACTTTGACAATTTGATGACATGACTAATTTATCTTATTTCCACCGCTCTGTTTGTCTTTGCTGCTATGGTCACAAAATATGATCTACAGTACCTCATGTTTGCAGTCAATATTAATAACAAAACGGTGGATTGAAGTTTTTTTTAAATAAAATTTTATGATATACCTACTGTTAATAATACTAATAAACAGTTGTAGATAAGATTTTGTACGTAATACGTGGGATAGGAATTATTAACGCACTTATGTGATTACACGACTCCAATGCCTCAATAGGGTACAAGCATAAATTTTGCTATTGATGGGAATTGACGCTTTATCAGGTCTCCGAACACCTTGTATTCCTATTTTTGCAAAAAAATATGAACTTTAGTTTTAAAACGACTTTAAGAATCATAAAATTTGAAAGTCCGTCAAAACGCGCTTCACGTCATAAATATGGCTGCCCCATGGACTGACGTCATTTGTTTACGATCTTATTCGTGTCTCACGCTCTGAGTTCTTGTGACCTAATTTGTTTCTCAAACCTTTAAAAATGAATAAAGCCGAAAAAAAACTTGTATTCCAAGTATTGCATTGTTCCAGAGTGTAAATCAACGTCTATTAAAACTCCAGACAAAATATTTGTTACTTTACCTGGTGGCGCAAGCAACAATGCACTTAAGAGAAGGGCATTGTGGTTGCAAGCTATGCTTCGAAACAAAGACTATATTTCAACGAATACTACTACTTTTGTTTGTGAAGACCATTTTAATGTAAGTACCTACTTCTATGCTGGTAATTTTTATTCTTAAATAGTTTGAGGTTCTGTACCTACATGTCTCGGAATCAACCTTAAAAACATTATTTTCTTACGACCACACGAAATGAAATGTGGTTGGTATATATTTTATATAATACATAGTTTAAATCGGACTTACGATAATGCCTTAACTCCTCTTATTTCCTGTGCATTAAAGCAGCTGTTCGACTTCATAAATTCAAGCAGCATAAATTAGTCTACTTTGGGCAAGTTATCAGTTTGTGCTTTTACAAAACCTTCGCTAGCCATATCTTCACTGACAAAATATGAAAGAATCGTCACTGAACACTGAACTAGTGAATAAAATATTTTCTTTTAAAGGTTTCAAAATATTCTCGGAAATATCGAATATTTATGTTCACTTTCCACTTCACGTTGACTTTTAGAAATAAAAAAAATCACACACAAAAACATAATTGTCTCAAATAAACATATATATGATATTTTTACGTCGATGAAGCAATTAATAGTTGATTAAAATACAATATAAACACACAACTAAATACAACCTAATGCAATACCGGCCATATTGACAAAAGTAAACAAACAAGAGATATGACATCACATGTATCATCGGGAGCGTTCGGAAATCCTCGGGTGTTGGTCGGAAAGTGCATTGAAATTTAAATTTTATTTTAAAATTTGGAAGTAATTTCCTATAGTGATGAGCAAAGCAAGACCAAGACCAAGACTCGAACAGTCTCGGTCTTGGTCTTGGTCTTGCTTATTTAGTCTTGATCTTGCTCAAATCTGTCTGGTCTCGGTCTTGGTCTTGGTCTTGCTGTATTTTGTTTGGTCTTGGTTTTAGTCTTGGTCTTGCCATAATTTCTTAACGAACAACTTTCAAAACATTTTGTAAACATTTCATTTTTATGGAACAAACATTTTTAAACCTAAATTTACTATCTTTGAATTAAAACAAGTTCATTAAGACATTATGTACTTTTCGAACATTTTTGTAGATCCTTTTTTTTTAAACAGTGATTTCTTTGTTTTTTCATGTAGGTATATCGTTAAAATCTAGTGAAGAAAACTGACAATTCGACATGCCAACTTATATTGTTCCAAGAAAAGCATATGTTGACGCTGTTACAAATATTTTATCTCATATAGTTACTGTGAAAAAGAATTTTTGGTTGAGTCTTGCGTATTTAGTCTCGGTCTTGCATAGTCGGTCTTGGTATTAGTCTTGTTCTCGTTCATTCTGTCTTGGTCTTGGTCTTGCGAGTCGAAGAATGGTTTTGGTCTCGGTCTTGGTCTTGCTTTCTCGCAAGACCAAGACCAAGACAGCAAGACCAAGACCAATTTTGCTCATCACTAATTTCCTATTATCAGTAATTTTTGATATCAACTTTACTATTATAAATTAATATCTAAGCAAAATATGAAATATGTGGTTAAACGCACTTGGCAGGTACTAAGGTTGAGCAAAACATAAATCCACATAGCTACTGATAAACAAAATCGATCTTGGTCTTGCGTTTTTGCAAGGCCAAGACTAAATCAACAAGTGCAAGACCAATACCAAGACTGGATATGCAAGACCAAGAGCAAATACGCAGAACTCAAGTGAAAATTCTTACTTCCACATCCTATTTGAGTTAAAATATTTGTAACAACAGCAAATCATGCTTTTCCGAATCTCCAGTTTGCTTCACTATATTTTACCATTACTTAATAAAAATAAATTATAGTTTGAAAAAACTAAAAACACGAAGTATCCGAGTCTTGGTCTTGCTGTGCTCATCACTACTGACATAACCAGAAGTCGAAGAAATGACGGAAACGAAACAGTTCACCAAGACAACAAAAGAAACTGACAGTCAATGCTTAAGAAACACAAATTAAGTATCTATTTAATAAAAAAAATGGCACTACCAGACAAAATCGAGGGTATTAGGAGCAAAGGTGATTCCATTTTCTGAAAAAACAGTGGATACACTTTAAGAAAAATGTGTATATAAATTAAGTTTAATAAAGTGTGTTTATATTAATAAATCAATATTAATTAGCCATAGGAGTGTGTATAATTGTATCCCACCGGTAAACGCCTTACAAAGTTTCCGAAAAATATTTTTCAAAAAACAATTACCGTTAAAACAAGAAGAAACAACTACTTCTCGTGCTTTATGCCCCAACAACCATTGAACTACCCTTCTAAGTTAAACCAGGGTTGGATATTTTCAAGATATTTTCCAAAAACTTCATGAGGCGTTATAATGGTATGAAATTTATTATCTTCAATAACTATTGGTAAGACTCCTTACTACATTTTACAATTTTACAGGAAACTGTTATTAAGTGAACTGAATACTTTTGTCGCTCGGAAGATAAGTAGAGTGTATCATTTTTCTAGATTGGTTAAAAGTCAAAAGTGGACCAATTCTATCCGATTAACACAGTCCCTATCGATTGTTATTTGATAATTAATGCAATATACTTTTCTGCAAAAAAAGTATAAGAAAGTATTGTCTCCTATTCAATAGCTATTACATATGAAGAGTAGAGTGATACTTATTTCATTTCAATTTTTCTAAATTGTCTCTTATTAGATTTACTATGTAACAACGATTATTTTTCATATACCGTAAAATCAACATATTCACTGCAGGTACCTACTATTCTAGCCTGATTTGTTTTATTACAGAACCAGTTATTATATAAGATATATATTTACGTTAATAATTTCAATAAATCCATTATCACGTTTAAAGATATACGGCTGTAAACGACAAATCTATACTTTTTCATTAAATAAAAAACAACGTTTACAAATATAATCAATTTCACAATACCATTCACGTTGTTCGATGTTTTTTAAATATTTTGGCACCTATCGTTGCCTCATCAAAACGTTTGTATACAGTGTGTAAAAGCCAAATGGAATAAATTCATTATTTCGCTTACTGTACATATTTATAAAAAATCCCGAAACACGTCAAATTTAAAT